>JAWZSL010000161.1:0-71718 GCA_034769285.1 Lutjanus argentimaculatus
GGGGATTGATGTGGGATGAAGATCTGAGTCTGGAGCAGAGTGTCTTAATTTCTGGAAAGAGAAGCGAGGCAATGAGTCGGCGATGTTGTTGTAACCAAGAACATGGGCTGCCTGGAGAATGGACTGTTGGTGAGCTGGGATTAGTCTGAGTCTGTGCATGAACAGCATTATGACAGGAGAGCGAGATCGGCCTTAGTTTATGATCTCTACGACTGCTGTGTTATCAGAATGGATAAGTATGAATTTTTGACCATTTGTGCCCCCAAAGAATGGCAGCTATGATAATAGAGTATAGCTCGTGGAGCGCGGATGGAGGAGAGCGGGACTCTGAGTCAAGAGAGTGAAACTGAAGCTAACCACCTCCCCTCCGTAGTAGCCGCTGAAACCTATAGAGGTAGCTGGGCCTCTGAAAAGTTGGATATCGTCACGCTGAGAGAGGAAGTCTTTGTAAAGAACGAAGTGCCATTCCAGTAGGACGGGAAATGCTGCTGTGTGCACATTCCCATTAGCAGGTGTCATCCCAGAGTGAACGGACAGTTGCTGCTTTAGTCAGGAGGTTGTAGAGGAAGGATTTTGCTGAGCTCTTGCTGTGGCAAGAGTGTGGTTAGTAGCACGATCAGAAAAAACATTTGGGTGTTGGGGAAGGGAAGGGGTGGGGAGGGGGAGGGGAGGAGGGGGGTAAAGATAGACTAGTTGGAAAAGAACGAGGAGGCTGTGCGGCTGTGGTGGAGCCCTCTGGTTGCTGCATTGGGCTCTCTAGCTGCCGCTAGCTGCTGTGCTGCTGGTGAAAGTAAATGAGGGAGCAGAAACCATGTTGCTTTGAATGGCTGAAGGAAAGGTATAGGAAAGGATGATGGGATGAAAGGATGTATGTGCACAGGGATTTTGTGAAGCCTGCGAAGACATGGATGAATAGAAAGCTGATGTCGGCTGAGAGAAGTCAGTGACAGAGGGAGCAAGCACAGGGGGACATACAACCTGACGCTGCAGGTGTGGCCGTGGCAGGGAAACCTGAGTGATGTCACGGCTGACTATGCTGGCGAGAGTGTGGTTATAGTAGCATAATCAGAAAAAAAACATTTGGGTGTTGAGGAAGGGTGGGTGTTGTGCGGCTTGTGGTGGAGCCCTCTGGTTGCTGCATTGGGCTCTCTAGCTGCTGTGCTGCTGGTGAGAGGAAATGAGGTAGCAGAAGCCATGTTGCTTTGAATGGCTGAAGGAAAGGTATAGGAAGGGTGATGGGATGAAAGGATGTATGTGCACAGGGATTTTGTGAAGCCTGCAAAGACATGGATGAATAGAAAGCTGATGTAGGCTGAGAGAAGTTAGTGACAGAGGGAGCAAGCACAAGGGGACATACAACCTCCCCCCGCCAGAGGGGGGGCTGACGCTGCAGGTATGGCTGTAGCGGAGGAACCTGAGTGACGTCATGGCTGACGACACTGGTGGTGGTTGGCCCAGGCGACAAGGCCGGAAGCGCGGTTGTCGCTGCGGCGATGGAGGCTGAATACAGCTGAAACAGCTTGGATTTGTTGTTGGTACAGTGGAAGGAGATGCATTCTCTCTCAGGAAGCGTTGGAGACGGGCGACGGTCCGATTCCTCGTGTCGGGCTGTGATTGCGGACGAGGAGACTGCTGTGTTGGAGGTGAAGGCAGAGTACGAGGGTGCCGTGTTTGGTGACCGGAGGCTCTACGCCGACGTGGGACAAGCTGCCGATTGGTAGGAGGAGAGGAGGGATGAAGCGGCGATCAGTGTTGTGGACCCTCGCCGAAGGTGGAGAGGAGGCCCGGGTTCGCTTGGCGTAGGGAGAGATCTCGTTGATGGAGCTCAAGCGGCGGGGCTGTGGTACGCTGACCACCGAGCGCACCTGGCTCCTGTGAGACGCTTGGCTGCGGTCCGGTTGCTGCACCATCAGAAAATAACCGGTCTTGTACGGGTCATCATAAAGCTCACTGTCGGAATCGGGTGGAATGATGTGCAGTTCGGCGTCCATGGTGAGTGAATAATTAACTACTGTGTTGAAAGGGGTCGAAGATTGCTGCTGAGCTGTGCGTGAAGCGCTGTCTGAGGATCCATTGAGAGATCTGAGACAAACATGGCTGTACGGGTTAGCCAGGTATATGTAGGCTTGTCAGGTGATTAGAGGTGTGGTTGAGGCGTGACCCTGCTCCCGAACCTAAGTTAACTAATTAACTTCATTTCAGGACGTCCCTACTTATTTGAGCGAGGCAAAGCCAAGACCATTCTGCACACACTGGCTGCTTGAGGGGAATCTGTTGGTTTTTATTTTGGCACTGACAGCACTGCGGCCAGGCGTGATCGAGAGCAGTCATTCTCAACAGCTGGGTCGTGACCCACAGGTGGGTCACAGTAGATTTGATTTGGGTCACCACATAAATAAACAATGGAAGAAATTCTACAAATGAAAGATTTATATCTGCAGCAAACCTTTGAGAAAGCATTAAAATGTGTGTATTGTTTTACTGATGAGAGGAAAAATTACGAGCCTGTTGATTCTGCCTGTATGCACTTATTTTGTCTCATTAATGAAGAAGACTGAAATGTCCTACACTGTAAAAATTTCAAGGCAACTTACTTCAATAGATTCTTGAGTTTTCAGCCCAACTAAAACTGTTTTGAAAAACTTTTACCAACTAGTAAAGTTTTTGTTGAGATAATTTACTTTTCTTCTTCAGATAAACTTTAATCTTTGAGTTTTATAAAACCCCAAAAAATATATTTTAAAAATTGTTTAGTAAACTCATTGAAGTGAAAGTGAATAATGACAAATCAGGTTCACAGCTGACCGTGAATACATTTTTTTATTGATAAGGCCTGTTATGAACTGAGTCGTGATGGTTTGTCAATTTTAAAAAAGCAGGTCCCCAGAAAAAAAGTCTGGGAAACACTGATCGTTAGGTTCAGAGTCTCACTCATTTTTTCTACATGATGTGCATGTTCCTCAGCAAAAATAACAACAGTGTGTCTTCACAGTAAAAGAGTTCAGGTACTAGACTGACCTGCCTGCAGTCCAGACCTGTCTCCCATTGAAAATGTGTGGTGCATTATGAAGCACAAAATACGACAACAGAGACCAAACAGGACTGTTGAGCAGCTGAAGTCATACATCAAAGTAAGAATAAAAGGGACAGTTCACCTCAAAATAAAAACACATATTTCTCCTCTTACCTGTGGTGCTTTTTATCCGTCCTGATAGTTTTGGTGTGAGTTGCAGAGTCTTATATCAGCAGTAGAGACGTCTGACTTCTCTCCAATATAATGGAACTAGATGACTCTCAGCCTGTGGAGCTCAGAGAGACAAAAAATACATTTGAAAAACTCAAAACCTGTTAAATATATTTCAAATATTGTTGAATAAACTCAACTCACTGAAGTGAAAGTGATTAATGGTTCTTAATTGAATATTTTCAGTCTCAACCATTTAAGTTTCGAGGAGCCAAATAAAGACAGCTCAGGGTCACAGATCTCTGTGAACAACTTCTGAAGTACTGTAACGGTCTGACTAAATTTTAGTTTGGGGTGCCAGTTAGGTCAGCGCCTAACAATACCTCGTCAGGGTGTGAGTCAGTATTTTTTCTTTGAAGTCATCAACCGGACATAAAATATTAAAAAATAAGCAGAAGCAACAACCATCAATGAACACAGCCACAAACAACACAAACCCACTGTGTTAGAGAATAAAGGCAACACTGTATTAAACAAGCAATAACAGCAAAAGAAACCAAGCACAGAGAAAACAAAGAAACAGTTCATTCCAGCAACTCAAAATAATCCAGTCCGTTTTTCCCCTCCCAGAAATCCCAAAACAAAAAGCACTTCCTTTCCTCAGTTCAGTTCAGTTCAATGTAAAAAACAAAAAACAAAAACAATCCTCTCGATTCCAAAAGACACAGTTCAGTTCAATGTTCTCACAACAAAAAGCAGGAAGAAGAAAAAAACGTAGAACAGAAAATAACTCACGGCTACCCGGAGTCATCACACCAGAGTCCAGTCCAGTCAAGTCCATTCCACATCTCCGTCAAGTCAGTCAGCAGTCGCCAGCAGTACTGCAGCTTGCAGAGGAGTGATCCACGCTCTGTCTTCCCGGCGTTTCGACAGCCAGTACGAACAACACGGCCTCCAGGGGATACGCGGACTTTTTTAAGACGAAAAAAGAATGAACAGCACAAAACGCTTCCTCCAGCAGGACGGCCACACCGCTCCCTCGTTGGACTGTGCGTGCGCACCATCTTGGATAACGTCATCACCTTAAGACGCCTAGGTGTCGTCCGCCATTGGCTGCAGAACGGAGGTGTGTATGTGACGGCGGGGGGTGTGTGTGTGTGAGGGGATGAACGGGAGTAACGTGAGTGGGTAGCGACAGCTGATCGCTACCCCCCACCCCCCCTTGGGAAAACAGACCTACGGGATGGCCTTTTCTCTTTTTTTTCCTTTTTTTTTTTCTTTATTACGGGTCTGGAAATCCCAGGAAGTCTTCGTCATCAGTCTCCTCCTGGAAAATGGCAAGTACTCAGTCTCTTTGCCCTTGATTTTCATCCTGTTTTTCTGTGAGGTTAGTGGGTGGCATGTCCTGAGTAGAGGCAGAAGATGGGAAACCTTTGAACTCCTCATCGTCACTCTCCTCTGCAAACAAATCCAGGAGGCGTTGGCGTTGCTGCTGCTCCACTTCCTCAGCTGTAGGGTAGCAGGGCTTCAGCCTGGAGATGTGAACTGTTTTGAGGTCCTCACCTGTGTCCTCCAGTACAACTTCATAGTTGACAGGGCCTTTTTGCTGAACAATCCTGTATGCACCTTGCCATTTTGGTGCCAGCTTAGCAGCAAGGACTTATCCGCCTTTGACAGAGGGTGAGCACGCAACCACACTCTAGCTCTCTCTCCAAACTCCATCTCTCGTCTGTTCTTATCATAATTTCTTTTCTGCTGACCCGTGCCTTGTGCAGGTTTTTCCCCACAAATTCCTGCATTTCACTCAGCTGGGCGATTTTTGGATACGACAGGGAGTCCGGTGGGGGTGGCCGTGGCAACAACATGGCCTCCAGAGGTCCTTGCAGGGGTCTTGACAGGTTCAGCTCAGCTGGTGTCACTCCAGTGGATTCGTTGATGGCAGAATTGAGGGCAAACCGGAATTCAGGTAAGTGTTTATCCCACTGTTTGTGGTTATCTCCAACAAAGGAAGCAATCATGGTCTTTAGAGTTCTGTTTACTCGTTCAGTCAGATTAGTTTGTGGGTGGTAAGCCGTGGTCATCTTGTGTTTGAGATTCCATTCTTTGCAGGTTTCCTCAAAAACGTTGGCAATAAACTGTGGGCCTTGGTCCGAAAGCAGATAATCCGGGACCCCCCACCGTGTCAGGATGTCCTGGATGAGAACCTTCGTCACAGACTCTGCCGTTGCTTTCCTCAGGGGGAAGAGTTCCACCCACCGGGAGTAGTAATCCACAAACACTAACAAGTACAGGTTCCTCTTTGAACTCCTTGGGAACGGCCCATCAGGTCCACTCCAACCATCTCTCAAGGGCGCTGCACGACGGTCTGCTGAAGTTTTCCTGCCATTTTTCGGCTCTCAGGTTTGTAAGCCTGACACACGTGGCAGTTCCTGACATGTTCTCTAACCTCTAGACTCATCCCAGGCCAGTACACCAAAGTCTGCATCCTTTTGTAGGTTTTATAGCGACCCAGGTGACCCGCAAGGGCATCCTCATGGAACCTCTGAAGGAGATGATGACGGCAAGGCTCAGGTATGTACAACTGGTAGATGGTTTTGTGAGGCATTGTAACCACTCTGTACACCATGTCCTCCAGGATAGTGAACTTTGTGGAAACATTCACTACCACCTCCCCCTTCTCCAGAATCGACTGATACAGCTCCTGGATATGAGGATCATCCTGCTGAGCCTTCCAGATGACATCATCTGAGAGTGGTAGGTCCCTCATCGTGGCCGATTTCTGGGAAACCAGTAGAGTTGCACACACAGGCAGGGAAGAGCAGGTGAACTCAGCTGGGGCCCTGGACAGAGCATCGGGAACAGTGTTGTATTTACCCTTCCTGTATTCCACAGCAAGGTGAACTCCTGCAGACGTAGGGCCCATCGAATCAGTCTGGTGTTGGGTTTTTGAGTTTTGAAGACCCAAACAAGGGAGGCATGGTCCATCACCACAGTGAAGAAGATATTACCATCAAGGTAATATCTCCACTTTTCCACAGCCCACACAACAGCCAAGCACTCCAGTTCAGTGGCGGAGTAATTTCTCTCTGCTTTGTTCAGGCTTCTACTGGCGAAGGCTAACACCTCTTCAGTCCCCAACCCTGTCTGCTGCACCAGCACTGCGCCAAGGCCAACCTCACTGGCGTCCGTATATACCACAAAGGGTAAGTTGAAGTTCGGATGTCCAAGCACAGGAGTGGTCATCAAACGTTGCTTGAGGATTTCAAAGGCAGTTTGACATTCAGTGGTCCACCTGAACTTGGTATTCTTCCTCTTCAGGGCGTTGAGTGGTTCCGCTATTTGTGAGAAATTTGGCACAACCTGTGGTTACCACCCCGCCATCCCGAGAAATCTCTGCAGAGATTTCAAGTTGGTAGGCACTGGATATTCTTCCACCGCTTTAGTCTTCTCAGGGTCCACCTGAACCTCGGCAGCGGAAACCACATGCCCAAGAAACTTCAGGGATCCACGGAAGAAGCGGCTCTTGCCCATGTTCACTGTGAGTCCCGCCTCTCTGAGTTTGTGAAGCACCATCTGAATGTCATGGAAATGTTGCTCTGGATCCTGCGAGTAAATGATGATATCATCAAGATAAACAAAGCAGATTCTTCCTCTGACCTCTCCAAGCGCCAATTTCATAAGCCGCTGGAAGGTTGCTGGAGCGTTCTTCAGACCAAAAGGCATAAACCTTAAATTGGTAGAGGCCCAAAGCACAGACGAAGGCGGTTTTTTCTCTGCTTTCAGCATCCATGTTGACCTGCCAATATCCAGAGTTCAGATCGAGTGTGGTGAACACCTTGGCTCCGCCCAGAGAATCCAGGATCTCCTGTATCGTTGGCAGTGGATATGCGTCATCCAGTGTCACAGAGTTCAGTTTGCGGAAATCCACACAGAATCTCGGATCCACACCTGTTTTCTTCGGGATCAACACCACTGGAGCAGCCCAGGCGGAGGAGGATGGTTCAATGATGTTATCAGTCAACAGCTTATCAATTTGCCTCTTCATCACCTCAAGTTTTGCAGGAGAGACGCGATAAGGTTTTTGGTGGATTGGCACCTCTTGTGTCACAAAGATCTTGTTGAAGAAGGTTAGTGCGACCCAACTTTGCGGTGCAAACATCCTCATTGTCATAGAGTTGTTTCAGCAACTGCATTTTCCCACTCTGATCCAAATGAACGTCCTGTATCACTTGTCGGAACAAGTCAGAGCCACTGTCCCCTGGCGATGAAAGAAGACGAGAGGGAGCCACCGCAGAGAAGAACGCACAGTGATGGCTGAGCCCCTGTCCAGTGGGGGCGTCCACCAAGAAATGGAATCGTTCCCCTTCCTTGCTGTTGAACCAGTAGGTGTTGTTAGTGATATCCAGTTTCATGCCACTATGAAAAAGAAAGTCCAGTCCGAGCACACATGGAAATGCAAGGGTCTCTGAGTGAAGCACAGCAGTGGATTGAGTCCAGGTCTTTCCATGAAGAGTGTATTCCACCTCACTCTGGCCCAATGGTTGCTTTGGCTCTCCATCTGCCAAATATATGGGACCCTTAGTCCAAGGATCCATTCTGTGTTTCCATGTGTCCTTAACAGATGTCCACAGATCCTGATTTATCAGAGTGAAGGAGGACCCAGTGTCAACAATGGCCCTGCCCGTCCAAGGTCCCAATGACAAAGGCACCATCAACTGGAGTGGTGAGCACTTAGAGGAGCATTGGAGTTGAGGTGATGCAGAAGAATGTTGGCGTGAGGGTGGTGGTTTGCCCGACTGTAAGGATGTAAGCCCAAGTTTGTCATCGTGTTTGCTGTAGGATTCCCCCGAGGTCCAGAGAAGGCTGGATTTCCCTTTCCTTTCTTCCCATTATCTGCATACTGACATGCAGCAGGTGGATGCCCCCCCTTGCAACGCCAGCAGAAGGGGCCAGGAGGTTTAGAGGGAGCCGGTGCGTCCACAGGAGAGGTGGGTTTCACTGAATTATCCTGCCTTGTCTGTGGCTTAGCCAGAGATTGCAGTCTCCGCTCATACACCAGCTGATTATCTCTGTCTTTTTCCAGCTGCTGACCGAGCCAAACCAACCCATCCACGGTGGCTACGCCACTGCTACGGAGCTGACTGGTGAGCTTCGGATTGCTGTTTTTCAGGATTAGTTTAATGACTTCCTCCTCTTGGATATCAGGTTTCCAACGCCGACACAAAGATCTGTACATGTAGGCAAAATCCTGAAACTCTCCTCTTCACCTTGGACACGGGTCCGAACCCTCTCGGCCAGTTCGTCCTCATAGTCCTCAGAAAGAAATGCTGCAATGAACTTTGTTTCAAATTCCACCCAGGTGGTGGTGTCACGCCGGACAACATCCCACCAATCCCTGGCTGTCCCATGCAACACATTCCTGAGGGTAGCAATGAGCTCATCATCAGACAGAGGGTTAAGCGCCAAGAAGTCATGACATTTTTCAGGTAAGCAGTGGGTCAGAAGTATCCTCACGCTGACCAAATGTGGGAAACTGGAGATTTATGGGTGTTTTCCCAACTAACCTCCCCTTACATCTCCCTGTGTACTGTCAACAGGCCCCTCCAGGTTAGTCCGTAACATAGACTGAAGTCTAGGATGTGGAAGCTGCCCAGACGCCACAGGAGAGCTGGTGAGAGGGGTGGTTTGTGCAGCTGTGTCCACAAGTGAAGCAGGGGGCAAAGGTAAGGACTGATGTTTCATTGACATGACTTCTGTATTCATGGTGTCCAGATTCTGTACACACGTGGCCAATGTAGCCTGAATATTGTCCATACTTTGCAACATGGGGGACAAAACAAAGTTAATATCACGCACCACCTCAGCCTGAAGATGTTTCAACTTTCCAGTTAAGTGTAGAAGTGAACTGTGTCCTGAGGTAGTCCAGTTGTTCAGCCATTTCCTCCTGTACTTTGAATTGGGTCTGTCCACATAGCGTAGCCATGGCATGAGTGAGACTTTCATATACCGTTCTCCTTTGCTCCGCAGTGTGTTCTTGTTCTTTCCTTAAATGATGGAAGCCATTGGCAATCACCTTTTCCAGATTTGACTGTGAGACACGCATTGCCTCCACAGCCCACGACAGTTCCCTCAATGTGGACTCCTCTGTTGCTGTAGCAGAAAGCGGCCTCAGTGGAGGTGGGGGGGTATGTGTCTGTGTCTGGCTTGGTCCTTGCTCAACATTCTCAAAAATATCCAAATCCAGGAGAGAGTAAGTAGTTTGTCCTGTCTCACTCACATCAGGTGAATGATCATCCTGCAGATTGGCTGGGGCCTGCGGTGCTGCAGTGCACTGAGGAGTGATCCACGCTCTGTCTTCCCGGCGTTTCGACAGCCAGTATGAACACACGGCCTCCAGGGATACGCAGACTTTTTTAAGACGAACAAAGAATGAACGGCACAAAACGCTTCCTCCAGCAGGACGGCCTCACCGTCCCTCGTTGGACTGTGCATCTTGGATAACGTCATCACCTTAAGACCCTAGGGTCGTCCGCCATTGGCTGCAGAACGGAGTGTGTAAAGTGACGGCGGGGTGGTGGTGTGTGAGGGGATGAACGGGGTTAACGTGAGTGGGTAGCGACAGCTGATTGCTACAGCACAATTTTTGTGTTTTCCTTTTTTTTTTTTTTAACTCAGGGATTCGAGTTTGTCTCAAATTATTTCAATGGAGCACTTTTATTTTTTTAGGAGATGCATTGGTCTATATTTGTTTGATGTTTAGCATGTTTAGGATGTATTTAATGTTATGTATTTTCAATAAATGCTAAATGTGATGAGAAAAAAAGAAAGAAAAGTTCAAATTCAGTTACTGAAGATAATCCACAGACCTTGTTGTAAGCAGTTTCATGTAGGAACTACTTTCTCTCTACAGTAGACTCTACCAGAACTACTTTTTCTTACATGAAACTGCTCACAACGAGGTCTGTGGATTATCTTCAATAACCAGGTCATGATTTATGGAATGAGACTCTAGCTTTAAATTTGTCATATGTATTTTTTGTCTCTCTGAGCTCCACAAGCTGAGTGTGATCTAGTTCCATTATATTGAAGAGAAGTCAGACTTCTCTACTGCTAATATCTCCAAAACTCTGGGATTGAATTTCATGCTTGCAGTCATTCTGCTTTCTGCCTAAACTTCCTGTGCCAGAAACCTGTAACACACAAAAAAACCCTAATTTAAAGCATGCTGTCTCCCCAGTGTTTGTACCTGTTCTCATTTGTGCAGTTATTCTTTGTTGATCACGTGTAAAACACTCACCAACCAAACATGGCAAATATTAGGATGCACACGCCATTTAGCACTCTTTATTTGTAATCTTAGTAAATCAGGGCCTTTGTGTTGTATGAAACAACACTTTCCCTCAGTCTGATGTTTTATCGTTAGTTTGTCATTTCCTGTAGTTTCTGTCTCCAAACAAAGAATCTAGACTGTATCATCACATCCCACTGAAGTTTAACAGTGTGTGTCTCCCTCTAGTGGATGTTGTGGAGTATTCTGTTGTCTTTGCTCCAAAGGTTTTTGTACAGAGTTTTGCTGTTTCCTGTCACTGTGGGCTGCAGAGCACAGTAGTACACAGCAGAGTCTGTCACTGCAGCAGAGGAGATGCTCATGTTGATTTGGTTTTGCTCCACTTTAATCTTCAGTCCAGAGATTCGGTCATTTATTATATTTCCTGAACCAGTGTGATAAATAAGGAACTCTGGTGGTTTTCCTGGATATTGTCGATACCAGAAGAATCGATCACCACCAGTTGCTTTTCTAGAGTATGTGTAGGACAGAGTAACAGTGCTGTCTTCTAAACTGGACTCTTCTTTCTTGTCTGGACTGAGTTCTTCACAGCTGACACCTGAAGGAAAAAATAACTATGTTATTTCATGTTGTAAAAGACTCAATAAATGATTGACATTCACATGTTGTTGGAATTCAACTTTTTCATGCTGCATAATCTAACATACCTGTTAGAATGTGCAGAAACGTGAGAGAAAACACACAATGATGCAGTGACAGCATGTTGAATAAAGGTAATGTTTGTGGTTTGTGTATTGAACTCTGCTGAATATGGAAGTTCCTCTCTCTTCTATAGTTCAGTAACAGCTTAGCTCCTCCCTGAATCTCTCTGTCTCCTCTTAGATCTGTATTTTCACTTCTCTCTGTTACACTTCCTCCTGGTTAACACACTGGTAGCAGCATTTTCTTCAAGTACAACTTAAATCAGCTGATAATTAAATAAAAAAGTTCAAAAGTAACTTTGTTTAAAGATCACATTTAAACAGGAAAGGACTTAGGATTGAACCCTGTGGTACACCACAAGAAACCACAGCCAGAGAGAACAACTGAGGAACTTCTTTAATAAAGAAAAGAAAAAAAGCAGTTATTGAGTTAATGAGTTCCTGATACCAACCATTTCTGAAGATACTTTATTCATCTCCTTCTTACTCAGTAACGCAACATTGTTTTGTGTCGTCATCTCAGCCTCAGTCCAACCTTTTGATTGACACCTCAATGAGCCAATAGGAGCCTCCATGTCCTGTCTACAGCCCATAATAGCCACTGAAAGTCCATGTTGAACAGAAGAGTCTGGCTCTCTTCCCTCATGTAAAGACAGAATCTATTGAAACATATTCTGAGATTGACTGTGCAGTTTTTATGTGTAATATGAAGCTGGAATATGGAAATTATGGACATTTAGGTTGTTTTATGAGTTGCTTCTTATATGAATTGTTTTTTCACCACAGCACTTGTTTTGATGGCTTCATATGCACAAAGTTTTAATAAAGGAAAAGGCACTACATTATATTTCTGCTTCAGTTACTGTCAAGCAGAGGTTTGTAGGTTCTCCAGATTACCTTTTTATATTGAACACCTAGACAAACCCTTCAGAGAAAAATGCTGTCAGTGTTCTTTTTCTGTGGTATTGTTGTCACATCTGAAGTTGGGACTGTGTAATGCTAAATGGTGTTTTGTAATAAGTCAGTTTTTGGTCATCTTTAGGAGTTTGTTTACAAAAATAATATTCAGACTGAAATGAAGATGTTCTGATTCAAACTTCTGTTAACCAGTACCACTAACAATGATTCTGAGGAGTTTGTGTCATATTAAGAAGATGAGAACATTCACGGACATTAAGATCTGAAGAAATATTCTTTAGACTGTTGTCATAGTTACCTTGCTGAAATGTAATTTATATCATTTGTCAGTGGTGTCATTTCTAAAACTTTATGTCTCAAAAAAGACAGAAAACAAGATTCATGCTGAGACGAACAAATTTTCTGTTGTCAAATAGTCTTTTAGTCTGTAAAATGGTGTGTTGTGTTTGAAGCATCATCCAGTTGGTTTGTCATTGATGTGGATTTGCTGCTCATGTGAATCCTCCCACAGTGTTTCATTAGCAGCTGTAACCACAGTGACTCTGATAAAAACAGGAATTAGCAGAATCCATCTGATATGAAGCTGTGCTTTGAATACCACTTCCCTCCTCTTTGAAGAGTAGTCACTAGTAGTAGTCCTGTCCACCTGTTAACCCATGTGTCCCAGGTGGTTCCTCCTGCTCTATCAACTCCTGCACCATCAAAAGTTCTTCTAATGCCGATGCAGCTGCCCCCTGTACCTCCTGAGAATCTCTTTCTGCACACTGGAGCACTGAGAAAATGTTCTCATTACTTAACTCAGCCTGCACTAACATTCTTCACACTGTTGCTCCTCTTCAGTCCAGACCAGTTGAGTGCAAACCTCATCCCTGGCTTAATGACACTACCTGTGCTCTCAGACAATGCTTGAATCCTGGAAGAAGTTCTTTACCAGCAACTCGATCATGACCTGTTTATTACCAGACTTGAACAGTGGGTTGGGATCCAGGGAACAGCCCTAAAATAGCTCAAGACAAACTCAGAAAAGAGGCGTTTCTTGGTTCATGCAGGGAATGTTTCTCCCTCTTCAGCTCCCTTTACTGACGGGGTTCCCCAGGGCTCTGTTCTGGTTCCTGTTCTCTTCTCTCTAGATATGCTACCACTGGGTCTCCTCATCAGCAAACGTGGCATCTCCTTCCATTGCTTTGTGGATGATACTCAACTGTATTTGCTGCTAAAATGTCACAGCCTTTAGTCATTTCAGCCCCTGTTTGACTGTTTCCAGGACATTAAAGTCTGGATGTCCCAAAACGTCCTGATGCTTAATTAACTGGAGACGGAGGTGGTTCTCTTTAGTCCTCCTGAATCCACCAGCAATTTGTGTGGAAGACTCGACCCATTGTCACCCTTTGTGAAACCTCAAGTAAAAAACTTGGGATGATCTTTTCAATCTACATTCAATCTTGACAACAGATCAATTCCATGGTGAGAGATACTTTTTTCTAATTTAGAGTCTGAGCAAAAGTTAAACCCTTCCTATCATTCCAAGATTCTGAAAAAGTAATTCATGCTTTTATTACTTCTCTACTTGATTACTGTGATTCTTTGACATGAGAGTCAGTCAGTCTTTTGTCTCACATCTTCACTGTCTGCAGAATGATGCAGTGAGGTTTTTTTTCTCCTGTACTTGCCTCCCTCCACTGACTTCCTGTGAGTTTTAGATTTCATTTTAAAGTTTTACCATTGGCTCTCTCTTATCTATCTGACCTTTGAACCCCTGATACCCCACCAAGGTCATTCAGGTCCTCTGACCAGTCACTTCTGGTCATCTCTTGGGATCAGCAGAAACTCAGGGGCAACTGTGCCAGCCCCAGTCCGTGGAACAAAGTGCCTCATCACATCAGATCTGCCCCCTCTACTGAGTTGTTCCAACATCAGCTCACGTTCCACCTCTTTTCTTTGGCCTTTGAACTTAGTTTGTTCTCATTATTTCACCTGCCATAGTGGCTGTAGTTTGTATTATTCTCTGATTTGATCTTGATCTCTGTTTGGGTATATGCATGTTTTGTTTGCTCTGTTGACCTGTTTTTCTTCCTCTTATGTTTGTGAAGCACTTTGGTCAGCTCATGTTGTTTTAAGTGTGTGACAGAAATAAATTTTAATGACTCGATTTCATGCTGATACCAAATCAATTCTCCATCTGTGTCTTGATGCACATTAAGTGTCTAGAAAAGCAGAAGTTTGATCACATTTGCTTCCAGATCAGCACATCACAGCTCCTGTAGCCTGACTAATACTTGTGTGTGTGTGGTGCGACAGGTGTGTGTGCTACTGGCATCAATCAATAATGTAACTCAATACAGTCAGCAGAGTTTCACTGTCAGACATCTTCAAGTGCAGCAGAGAGAAGGAGAGAAGTGATGGAGGAAGAAAAGGTGTCAACAAAGAGACGCATCATGTCTCAGTAGAGACAACAAGGACTTGAAGTCTTGGTACAGAACAAAAGACAGAAAACAAGATTCATGCTGAGACGAACAAAAGTTTCTGTTGTCAAAGAGTCTTTTAGTCTGTAAAATGGTGTGTTGTGTTTGAAGCATCATCCAGTTGGTTTGTCATTGATGTGGATTTGCTGCTCATGTGAATCCTCCCACAGTGTTTCATTAGCAGCTGTAACCACAGTGACTCTGATAAAACAGGAATTAGCAGAATCCATCTGATATGAAGCTGTGCTTTGAATACCACTTCCCTCCTCTTTGAAGAGTAGTCACATATCTGTCTTCAGGTTTTTGTACAGCCTCTTCTACACTTTGTATCACTGTGTTTCTAGAGCACAGTAGTAGAGAGCTGTGTCTGCCAGGGTTAGGTCTCTGATGGTCAGTTCAGTTGATGTTGCTGAGGTCTGAGAGTCATATCGATTATCAGGAATATATTTGCTACTCCACGCTTTTGCTTCTTTCCAGAGTACAAAGTGAGGTGCCTGAAGGTCAGAATGATGTCTGTACCAGTAAAGTCTAACTCCACTTGACCCTGTCTCATAATTACATCTAAGTGTGACAGGTTGTCCTTCTCTTCCACTGACTTCATCTTGTACAGGAGAGATTTTGTCTCCAGCTATTAGTCCTGGAAAAAGTGTAGAAAATGAAACCATTAGACTAAGATTGTTCATGAGGCTGAGAGGAGAAGACAGTGGAAAATATCAAGTGTACAGTGTTACTCTGTGGACAGAAAGAGCTCAAGTGTTGAGAGATTTCTGCTCTCAACTCCAGTTGACATCAATCTTTAGAAAAGAATCCAAACATGTTGTGCTTTGTATCTTACCAAAGAAAAGAGGAGCAAGAATAATCCACAGCCAATGTTCCATCTCTACAACAAGGTTTAAAACAACAGGAGAAACTAGCTGATGTTCAACATTCAGTGTGAGAATTGTTCTCTTCACAGCAGCAGTTATTATTGACACAATGCTTGAACACAGTGCAGAAGTAGAGCACCGCCTACTTGATAATGTGGCCCTCTAGTGGAGGTAAAAAGTTCACTACAACAGTGTGGAAAAAAGGCTTCCAGCAGCTTGTCAGTGTGTCAGCTTGTGTTTTTGTACAGAGTTTTGCTGTTTCCTGTCACTGTGGGCCTCACAGCACAGTAGTACACAGCAGAGTCTGTCACTGCAGCAGAGGAGATCTGCAGATCCATTTGGGTTTTATCTTCACTCACTGTAACAGACAGTCCAGAGTTTGTTACATTTTGTGTTCCCAAGTGAAAGATGAGGAACTCTGGTGGTTTTCCTGGATATTGTCGATACCAGAAGAAATAATCACTAGGTGACAGTTTGGAGTATGTGTAGGACAGAGAGTAACAGTGCTGTCTTCTAAACTGGACTCTTCTTTCTTGTCTGGACTGAGTTCTTCACAGCTGACACCTGAAGGAAAAAATAACTCTGTTATTTCATGTTGTAAAAGACTGTCAAATGATTGACATTCACATGTTGTTGGAATTCAACTTTTTCATGCTGCATCATCTAACATACCTGTTAGAATGTGCAGAAACATGAGAGAAAACACACAATGATGCAGTGACAGCATGTTGAATAAAGGTAATGTTTGTGGTTTGTGTATTGAACTCTGCTGAATATGGAAGTTCCTCTCTCTTCTATAGTTCAGTAACAGCTTAGCTCCTCCCTGAATCTCTCCGTCTCCTCTTAGATCTGTATTTTCACTTCTCTCTGTTACACTTCCTCCTGGTTAACACACTGGTAGCAGCATTTTCTTCCAGCTGGAGGGTTTTTTGGTTCTTTTGGATTTCTTTATCCCAGGAGTTACATAAAGGTAACAGTGGCAATTTAACGGATGGATCACCTTTTTTAGGGTTTGCAAACAGATAAAAGACTTAATTTGTACTCCTAAAGTGAAAACATTGTTTAATTACAGTACATCAATCAGATGATATTAAAAGAAAATTAAATTTTATACAGTTTACTGAATTTCAAGAGAGAAATAAGGATCTCTGTTCTAGACTCATTCATTTGTCAGAGGTTCTTTAAGACAAGCACTTACAACCAGCTTATATAATTACTGGACTTTAATGTGATATATAATCCCTTAGCTTCACCAAAAGAAAAGAAAATTGATGTTGTGTTTTAAGATAATTTGATTCAAAGAAAATATGAAAATGAGAGGTCCGAGAATTGAACCCTGTGGTACACCACAAGGAATAAAAACCTGAGTGAACAACAGAGAACCTTGTGTAAAGAAAACAACAAAGCAGTTTATATATTTATGCATTTTATTCAAATTGTGTGATCTGTTAAATTCATAGGGGTCAGCTGAACTTTAAAATTGTTTCAAACAACAAAAAATCCCGAATTCTCTTGTTTCCAAAGAAGATATTCAAGATTCAAGATGTTTACTGTCACAATAGTTATACAAGTACAATTGAGTGAAAAAATTTAATTTGGAATGCTCCAATACAAAATAAAAGGAAGTAACAGAACAATTAAGTAAGTAATAAAACACAGAACGATAATAAGAGATCAAGATAGAATATAGTGTAAGAAGGTAAGATAAACATTTTTTTTTTAAATTAATCATACTATACTTAAGAAATAAAATATAAAATACTGAAGAAGAAAAATATTGACATATATACAGTACCAGTCAAACGTTTGGACACACCTGCTCATTCAATGGTTTTTCTGTATTTTTTTTATTTTCTACATTGGAGATTAATACTGAAGACATCCAAACTATAAATGAACACATATAGAATTATGTAGTAAAAAAGTGTTAAACAAACCAGAATATGTTTTATATTTTAGATTCTTCAAAGTAGCCACCTTTTGCTTTGATGACAGCTTTGCACACTCTTGGCATTCTCTCAATCAGCTTCATGAGGTCGTCACCTTGGAATGGTTTTCAGTTAACAGGTCTGCCTTGTCAAGAGTTAATTTCTGGAATTTCTTGCCTTCGTAATGTGTTTGAGACCATCAGTTGTGTTGTGCAGAGGTAGGGTTGTACAAAGGTCTATACAGTGAATAACACTATTTGACTATTGTTCTAATCCAGATTATGGGAAGAACCACTCAACTAAGTAAAGAGGAACGACAGTCCATCATTACTTCAAGACATGAAAGTCAGTCAATCCAGAAGATTTCAAGAACTTTGAACGTATCCTCAAGTGCAGTCGCAAAGACCATCAAACACTATGATGAAACTGGCTCTCATGAGGACTGCCCCAGGAAAGGAAGACCAAGAGTTTCCTCTGCTGCAAAGGACAAGTTCATCAGAGTTACCAGCCTGAGAAACCACAAATTAACAGCACCTCAGATTAGAGCCCACATAAATGCTTCACAGAGTTCAAGTAGCAGACACATCTCAACATCAACTGTTCAGAGGAGACTGTGTGAATCAGGCCTTCATGGTCGAATTGCTGCAAAGAAGCCACTTCTGAGGAAGAACAACAACAGAAGAAGAAGAGAATTGCTTGGGCCAAGAAACACAAGGAATGGACATTAGACCAGTGGAAATCTGTCCTTTGGTCTGATGAGTCCAAATTTGAGATTTTTGGTTCCACCTGCCGTGTCTTTGTGAGACACAGAAAAGGTGAGCAGATGGTTTCTACATGTGTGGTTCCCATGAAGCATGGAGGAGGAGGTGTGATGGTACGGGGGTGCTTTTCTGGTGACGTGGTTGGAGATTTATTCAAAATCCAAGGCACACTGAACCAGCATGGCTGCCACAGCATTCTGCAGCGACATGCCATCCCATCTGGGTTGTGCTTAGTGGGACTGTCATTTGTTTTTCAACAGGACAGTGACCCCAAACACACCTCCAGACTATATAAGGGCTATTTGGCTGCGTCAGATGACCTGGCCTCTACAATCACCTGACCTAAACCCAACTGAAATGGCTTGGGATGAGTTGGACCACAGAGTGAAGGCAAAGCAGCCAACAAGTACTCAGCACCTCTGGGAACTCCTTCAAGACTGTTGGAAAACCAACCAGGTGATGACCTCATGAAGCTGATTGAGAGAATGCCAAGAGTGTGCAAAGCTGTCATCAAAGCAAAAGGTGGCTACTTTGAAGAATCTAAAATATAAAACATATTCTGGTTTAACGCTTTTTTAACTACATAATTCCATATGTGTTCCTTCATAGTTTGGATGTCTTCAGTATTAATCTCCAATGTAGAAAATAAAAAAATACAGAAAAAATATTGAATGAGTAAGTGTGTCCAAACTTTTGACTGGTACTGTACATGCACATTAATATATAGCAGATAAATATTTATAAAAAGCAGTGAGGGTTGCATAGTTGAAGTATTGCACAGAGTTTATATTGTACTTGTGTGTGTGTCTGAGTGTGTAAGTGAGGCATGTAAGTGTTTGTGTGTGTATCTGTGTTGTATATTTCATCTAGTTATTGTTCAAATATTGCACAGAGGTCAGATTGTATTGTTGGGTGTGAGTTGCTGATTATTTATTTAAGAGTTTTATGGCCTGGAGGAAGAAACTGTTCCTCACCCTGCTGAAGCAGGTTCTGGGAGTCCTGATCTCCTACCTGAGGGCAGGAATTTAGAAGATGCTGTTGTGGGGGTGTGTAGTGTCTTTCATGTCCCTCAGGGACTTCCTGAGGCAACACTGGGCGTACAGTTCCTGCACCTGGTGATATGCTGTTCTGTGTGAACCACCCTCCCCAGCACCTTATGGTCCATGCTGGTGCAGCTGTTGTACCAGGTGGTGAAGCAGCCTGTCAGAAGGCTGTCTATGGTGCCCTGGTAGAAGTCCTTGAGGATTTGTGGCCTCAGTCCAAAGGTCCTGAGGCGCCTCAGTCCGTACAGTCTCTGTTGGGTCTTCCTGATGACAGCGGTGGTGTGGGTAACCCATGTTCTTGTTGGAACAGTTCAGTTTTTCACATAAACACACATTGAAAGTTTGTATGTTTTCTGTCCTTCAGTCAGTTTTGTTCTCATCTCAACTCACAGCTCAACAAAAGGAAACAAATTAAATATGAAATCATCTTTAATAGACGGCATCTCCGAGTTCATAAATAGTTTATATGAAAGATTTCATACTGTCAGAGTTGGTGATTGTAAATGTTTGAAGTTAAAAAAAAAAAACAATTGCATCGTACTTGGTTCCAATCAACAGTCCACATGTTAAATACTTTATGTTCCAAACAGACACTTTACCTACTGGATATAATGATGTAATTCATGTTGCAGACTCATTGATTGAACTACAAATTTGAACCATGGAAAGTGACTGCAAGTCCAAAGTTCAAAATATAAAGTAGATAAATTACATGTTGATCTGTTTGGAATCTCATAGGACTGTGCTTTGTTATACATCAAAGATATAAGTATTATTATGTTATTAAAATGTTTCTATCAGTGAGATCTGGAAAACACTTTGTTAAGTGTTACCAACATTTACGTTGGTGAAATATAATTTGAGGACAATAATTTGTCAGTGATTTAATTTTTAAAGGTTTATGTCCCAATCCTGTCTGACAACAAAGAGAATCTAGACCGTGGGTGCTTTTCATTATGTTGAATTTTGCCCCCTCGTCTCCTCTCTCCTTCATTGACCCAGAAGTCGTTTCCCCTCCGACATGATTGGTACTGCTCTTAATACTACGTAATCAATTTCCTGAGGGAAGATGAACAAAGAGATTGGCAGGGTGAGAGGGGTATCTAATAATTTTCAGACCCATCTTAAGCATACGAGTTTTATAAATGTTACAAATGCTTGGCAAATCCTGGCCAATGATTTTTGATGCCATTTTCACCACTCTTTTAAGTTCCTTCCTATCATCAGCTGAACAGTTACCATACCACACTGTGACAGAGAATGTGAATACATTCTCTATCACAGCTCTGTAAAAGTGAAGCATCCCAGCCTTTGATACCTTAAATCTCCTGAGCTGCCCCAGAAAGAACAATCCCTGATGGGCTTTCTGTACAATATGGCTAATACTGACAGACCATTTAAGAGAAGAAGAAATGGTGGTCTCCAGGTATTTGAAGTTCTGTACCATTTCCACAGCCACGTCATCGATAACCAAGGGCTGAAGCTCACAATCTTTGTATTTGCGGAAATACACAATCCACAAACAAAAGAGAGTTTAGCGCAATTTAATTTCACCTGATCATCAACACCAGCACCTCAAACCAGCTTCCATAACTACTGGAACTTAATGGAATATATAATCACATAATGTCAGCAAAAAGAATGGAAAACTGATGTTGTGTTTGAAGGAAATTTGATCCAAAAGAAACATGTAAATAGAAAAAAGAAGACCTAGGATTGAACCCTGTTGTACACCAGGAGAAATAAAACAGAGAACAAAACAGAAACTTATTGAACAATAAGAACAAACACAATCAGAACCTGAGTCTTTGATATCAACCAGTTAATGGAGAAACTTTACTCAACTTGTGTGATGTGTCAGTACTTCAAATTGTGAAGGATCATCTGAACTTCAAAATACTCAACTCAACTCAACTTTATTTATAAAGCACTTTAAAAATAACCACAGCTGAAAACAAAGTGCTGTACATAAATAATCATAAAAACATAAAATAAACCATAAAAACAGTGAAAAACAATAAAAATAATAAAACCGGAGCAAAGTCTCATGCTGGGTCAAAAGCCAAGGAATAAAAATGTGTTTTAAGATTAGTTTTAAAAATGGACAGTGAAGAAACCTGTCTGATGTGCAAAGGCAGATCGTTCCATAATTTGGGGGCAGCGACAGAAAAAGCTCTGTCCCCTCTGAGCTTCACCTTAGACCTCGGTACCTCCAGGAGCAGCTGATCAGCTGACCTGAGGCACTGAGCAGGAGCGTGAGGATGAAGCAGCTCAGAGAGGTAAGGAGGGGCGAGACCATTTAAAGATTTAAAAACAAATAAAAGAATCTTAAAATGAACCCTGAAGTGCACAGGCAGCCAGTGGAGGAAGGCCAGAACGGGCGTTATGTGCTCCCTCTTACGTGCTCTGGTTAAAAGTCGAGCAGCAGCATTTTGTACCAACTGGAGACGTGAGAGGGAAGACTGGCTGACTCCAAAATAAAGTGCATTGCAGTAATCAAGCCGAGACGTGATGAAGGCATGGATCACAATCTCAAAGTGCTCACGTGCAAGAAAGGGCTTCACTTTTGCCAACTGCCTCAGAAGAAAGAAGCTGGACTTCACTACTGCGCCTATTTGACGATCGAGTTTAAAATCACTGTCCATCTTAAAACCCAAGTTAGAAACAGTTAGCTTCACATACAGTGCCAAGGGGCCCAAGTCAACAGTGGGAGGTTCACAGGGCCACTGGGACCAAAC
Organism: Lutjanus argentimaculatus; assembly: GCA_034769285.1. NCBI lineage: Eukaryota > Metazoa > Chordata > Actinopteri > Lutjaniformes > Lutjanidae > Lutjanus > Lutjanus argentimaculatus. The sequence goes on from JAWZSL010000161.1 coordinate 21,890, forward strand.
AACATCACTTCAGTTTTCTTTTCGCTAAAATTTAAAAAGTTTAGAGCCATCCAGGCTTTAATGTCATCAAGACATAACAGAAGTGGTTTGATTGAGAGAGCATCTTTCTTTTTTAGTGGCACATATATCTGACTGTCATCAGCATAACAGTGAAAAGAGATGCCATGCTTTCTAAGAATGGAGCCCAGAGGGAGTAAATACAATGAAAAAAGGAGAGGCCCTAAAATTGAGCCCTGTGGAACCCCAAATGACAGAGGAGCTGGGGAGGATTCAGAACCAGCAAGGCTTACACACATAGTTCTGTCTGTCAGATAGGACCTAAACCATCGCAGAGCACTACCACAAATGCCCACTAGGTGCTGCAACCGAGATAATAAAATATTGTGGTCCACTGTATCAAAGGCAGCAGTTAGGTCCAGCAGGACAAGAATCACATAATCTCCAGAGTCGTTTGCCAGGAGGATGTCATTGAAGACCCTTAGCAATGCTGACTCTGTGCTATGCAGAGTCTTAAAACCTGACTGGAAAACCTCCAGAATATCATGCTCATCCAGAAAAGACTTCAGTTGAGCATAAACAACTTTCTCCAAGACTTTAGAAAGAAAAGGCAACTTAGAGATGGGCCTAAAGTTAGCCAATACAGTGTTATCAAGGCCAGGTTTCTTAAGCAGTGGTTGCACTACTGCATGTTTAAAACTAATGGGGACAACACCAGAACACAGACTGCTGTTAATAATGGCCAGAACTGACTGTCCGATACTGGGGAAAACCTCTTTTAAAAAATGAGGAGGGACAGAATCATGAGGGGAACCTGAAGGCTTCATATGGCCAACCACATCTTTTAAAAATGACAAAGTCACAGGCTCAAACTTATCGAACACAGCCGGGCAACAAACAGAAGCAGAGGGATCAGCGGCAGGAGCTGAGATGAGAGCCCTCGTGATAACAACCTTATCAATAAAAAAGTGCAGGAACTTATTGCACATTTCAGTGGATGCTTCCAAGCAGACAGGCTGTGGGGCATTAAGAACAGAGTCAATGGTTTTAAATAACACATGTGGGTTGTGGCGATTAGACACAATAATGTCTGATGAGTGATCTCTTTTCGCCTCTTTAACAGTATTCTGGTAGTGACGCCAGCAGTCCTTCAACATTAGAAATGACACCTGCAGCTTGTCCTTCTTCCACCTGCGTTCAGCTCTGCAGCACTCCCTTCTAGCTGCACGAGTTCTGTCATTGAACCAGGGCCCGGGTTTAGCTTTAGGCTGCACAGTTTTGGATGGAGCCACAGAGTCCAGTATGGTTTGGCAGGAGGAGTGAAACCAAGAACTGAGCTCCTCCGTATCCAGAGAAGTTGAGTCGGAGGGGACACAGAGCTGGTCGAAAGCAGCAGAGAACTGACCGGCAGTGAGAGGGTTAAAAGTCCGACAGCGCCGAGCAGGAGCGCTAGATTTAAGTGCAGCACGGGAGAAGCCAACATCAAATATTACGGGCATATGATCAGAGAACACATTATCACCGATCTCAAGGTTGAATACAGACAAACCATGGGAGAGAACGAGGTCTAATGTGTGTCCATTTTCGTGTGTGGGACCCAACATACACTGCACCAAGTTAAAAGAGTCAATGAGGCTTAAAAAGTCCTTCACCAGTGGCTTATCAGGACAGCACACATGTATGTTAAAATCCCCAACAATGAGGACACGATCGTCGTTAGGCATGATTCCAGCCAGAAAATCAGAGAAGTCATTCACAAAGTCCTTATTGTATTTGGGGGGTCGGTAGATGACGGCGCACAGCACCGGATCAGAGCGGCCCACCTCAAATAAAGTCACCTCAAAGCTGGAAAATGAGGATGACACGGCGCACTGCTTACAGTTAAAGTCATTTTTATAAACAGTCGCCGTTCCTCCTCCACGGCCCGACGTCCGCAGGGAGTTAAAATAAGAACAGCCATCCGGTACAAGTTCAACAAGAACGCTGCACTCACCAGCACCGATCCAGGTCTCTGTCACACAGAGGAAATCCAGGCCACGGGAGCTGAAGAAGTGCCTCAGGATAAGGCTGGCGTTCACCAGGCCAATCCTGGCGGGAGATGCAGCCTGAAGTTCGGCAGATCGGGGGGCCTGGTGCAGCGTCCTCAGGTTCCGGAGATTCAACCCCTGCAATACTTTCAAACAACTGAAAAGTCCCTGCAGCATTTTATTACCAAAGAATATATTCCAGTTTTCAGGTGGTCTTTTATCCACAACAGCTCATGAGAAGCTTGAAAACCTGCTTTTTCCTAAACACACATTTAAATTTTGTATCTTCTCTTCCAGTCATCACAGTTTAGGTCCAACCTCAACTCATAACTCAACAAGAGAGAAAGGGAGCATCTCCAGGTTCATCAATAGTTTCTATGAATCATTTCATGTAATAGTTGCTGACTGTGACTGTATTAAGATAAAGAAATATTGTAAGATATACTGTCCATGTAAATGACATGTTCATTGAATACAGTCACTTTACCTGTATAACTGTACAATTTATGTTTAATTGATATGAGCCAAAACAAAAGATTCATTGATTTAAGTCAAAATGTAACAATGGATTCCAAAGCCATCTTTGTATGACAGCCTGACTCTGTAGATAAAACTGAAAAGATGAAGCACATAAATTACTTTTTATTGTATAAATCTAAAAACTATAATCCTTCCTGTATCCTTCTTTAGTGTTTTATGTCTGTAAGATTAAAAAAAGTGTTGTCATGATTTCTTTGGTGTAATTTAAAGTAAATAAGCTGTTAGTGCTTTCATTTCCAAAACTTTATGTCTCACTCCTGATAGACAGTAAAAAGAATCTAGACTGTATCATCACATCCCACTGAAGTTTAACAATGTGTGTCTCCCTCTAGTGGATGTTGTGGAGTATTCTGTTGTCTTTGCTCCAAAGGTTTTTGTACAGAGTTTTGCTGTTTCCTGTCACTGTGGGCTGCAGAGCACAGTAGTACACAGCAGAGTCAGATAGCTGAAGCTTCTGGATCTTAAGATTAAATGATGGTTTGTTAATTTTAGCATCAGTTCTTTCTTCCTCTGAAGGATCATCTTTGTTTCCAGAGTAACGTTGCAGCAGAACCTTTGGGTAATCAGTCACTTGTCTCAAAAGTACAGTTCACTGTAACTGTCTGTCCTTCAGTAGCAATGACATCTCCTGTTGGCTGGATCACTCTGTCTTGTCCTTTACACTCTGGGGAAGAAGAGAACATGCAGAGGAAGAGATGAATCAATAAAGATGATTGATTAAAGGAGAACAATCAGTAGGTTTAAAGAGTTACCATTTAACATGTTAAACTGTTTTAAGATAAAACATGTTGTGCTTTGTATCTTACCAAAGAAAAGAGGAGCAAGAATAATCCACAGCCAATGTTCCATCTCTACAACAAGGTTTAAATCAACAGGAGAAACTAGCTGATGTTCAACATTCAGTGTGAGAATTGTTCTCTTCACAGCAGCAGTTATTATTGACACAATGGTTGAACACAGTGCAGAAGTCGAGCACTGCCTACTTGATAATGTGGCCCTCTAGTGGAGGTAAAAAGTTCACTACAACAGTGTGGAAAAAAGGCTTCCAGCAGCTTGTCAGTGTGTCAGCTTGTGTTTTTGTACAGAGTTTTGCTGGTTCAGCCTACCATGCATCCTTAAGGTTCATTACAAATTGTAAAGCACTGACTCATCATTGTGAGTTGTACTCACGGGTAGGATGGCCCCCACTGGCGACCCGTAGGCTCCTACATTGGTACACCTTTATATATAAGGCAATTCCTGGTCTGCTTCCACATTACCTGTGTGTTTTCATCACGCAAAAAAACACCGGGCAGTATTCACTGCATTCTCAGGACCTCTTTATGCTCTCTGTTCCAAATGCTCAGACTGAAATTGGGAAAAGGGCTTTTGGGTATTCTGCACCCTCAGCCTGGAATTTGTTGCAGAATGATTTGAAACTGAAGGAGCTTGTGTCGTTAAATGTTTTTAAATCTAAAATGAAGGACTTGGAAGCAGTTTCTATGGGATGTCGATGTTTTTAGCTTGTCTGTTTGTACAAATTACTCCCAGAAACTCTCATTTTGACTTATAGATAGTTTTTTCCTTATGCAAATTTTAGTGCTTGTGAATTGTATTTTGTCTCCCTGTGTGTCTTTGTCTGCAACTTTGTGTTTTTGCTGCTGACCGTCTTGGCCAGGTCTCCCTTGAAAAAGAGATTCTTAATCTCAATGGGACTAACCTGGCTAAATAAAGGTTAAATAAAAAATAAAAATAAAAAAATAAACTACAACAGTGTGGAAAAAGGCTTCCAGCAGCTTGTCAGTGTGTCAGCTTGTGTTTTTGTACAGAGTTTTGCTGTTTCCTGTCACTGTGGGCCTCACAGCACAGTAGTACACAGCAGAGTCTGTCACTGCTGCAGAGGAGATCTGCAGATCCATCTGGGTTTTATCTTCACTCACTGTAACAGACAGTCCAGAGTTTGTTGTGTTTTGTGTTCCCAAGTGAAAGATGAGGAGCTCTGGAGGTTTTCCTGGATATTGTCGATACCAGTAAAACTCATCAGTACCAGTTGCTTTTCTGGAGTATGTGTAGGACAGAGTAACAGTGCTGTCTTCTAAACTGGACTCTTCTTTCTTGTCTAGACTGAGTTCTTCACAGCTGACACCTGAAGGAAAAAAATAACTCTGTTATTTCATGTTGTAAAAGACTCAATAAATGATTGACATTCACATGTTGTTGGAATTCAACTTTTTCATGCTGCATAATCTAACATACCTGTTAGAATGTGCAGAAACATGAGAGAAAACACACAATGATGCAGTGACAGCATGTTGAATAAAGGTAATGTTTGTGGTTTGTGTATTGAACTCTGCTGAATATGGAAGTTCCTCTCTCTCTATAGTTCAGTAACAGCTTAGCTCCTCCCTGAATCTCTCCGTCTCCTCTTAGATCTGTATTTTCACTTCTCTCTGTTACACTTCCTCCTGGTTAACACACTGGTAGCAGCATTTTCTTCCAGCTGCAGGAGGTTCATGTGTTGTGTTGTTTTTTGTTGTTGTTGTCGTTGGTGTGAATTCCTTCAAAATGGGAGTAACTTAAAGTTAGTTGTGGTGATTTAAAAGATTGACCTTCAGAGTTTGCAAGCAGAAAAAGGACCTTATTTATACTCATAAAGTTGAAAAAAACATCATTTCATCATTGTGTAACTTAAATCAGCTGATAACAACAATCCAACTGTAATAATCACTGGGTTTAACAGAATAGCTCTCCCTGCTGCTTGTCCCTGCCTACATCCCCCCAGGAAGAAAGCTAAGCCAGAGACAAAGACTGTACAAACCTGGCCTGAGGGAGCTCTCGGCCAGCTACAGGATTGCTTCATGACCACTGACTGGAAGGTCTTTGAACACCCAGAGCTTCAGGTATACACAGACGCTGTATTATCATACATCAAGTACTGCACGGACACAGTCACTGGGAGGAAGAAAGTCCAGGTTCACCCAAACAGGAAACCCGGGATGACTTCTGCAGTTAGGGCTTTGCTGAAGGCCAGGAATGCGGCCTTCAAGTCTGGTGACAGAGCTCTGTACAGTGCAGCTAGATCTGATCTCCGAAGAGGGATTAAAGCAGCCAAAGAGGAGTACAGGAGGAAAGTGGAAGTCACATCTAGAGGACAACGACCCCTAGGCGGGTGTGGCAGGGCATCCAGCAGCTGACGAACTATAAAGGCAGTGTGCCAGCTTCGGCAGCCAGCGCAGATGCCTCACTAGCAGGGGAAATTTTAAACCACTTCTTCGCTCGCTTCGCAGCTGTCCACTTCTGCAACTCCGCTGATGGCCCAACCACAACCCTCCAGTCCTCACACGCCTCACCCTCCAGGACCATCAGGTGAGGCGTGTTCTGCTGGGGATCAATCCGAGGAAAGCTGCTGGACCGGACGGAGTACTGGGCAAAGTACTTCGTGCCTGTGCTGACCAGCTAGCAGGAGTCCTGACAAGGTTTTTTTAACATCTCCCTGTCTCTAGCTGAAGTCCCAACCTGTCTAAAGGCAGCCACCAATCATCCCGGTGCCTAAGAAAAACTCCATCAAGGACCTCAACGACTACAGACCAGTAGCTCTGACATCTGTGGTAATGAAGTGCTTTGAGAAGCTCGTCCTCCAACACCTTAAAGCCAGTCTCCCCAGGAACTTTGACCCCCACCAGTTTGCCTATAGGGCAAACCGCTCAGCAGAAGATGCCATCGCCACAGCCTTGCACACGGCTATTAATCACTTGGAGCTCCTGGGGACCTATATCAGGATGCTGTTTGTCGATTACAGCTCGGCTTTCAACACCATTATTCCTGACATATTGGTGGAGAAGCCAATATGTCAATACCCGCGCCACTCTTTCCGGTGGCGCGGCGCTGCTGCGACACGGACGCGAGAGACGGGCGCCGTGGTGATGTTTGTTCTCATTTGCTGATGAGTTGACTCCAGCCTGGAGTCCTCTGTTCCAGCTCTCTGTTGACACACATACCATTCCCACAATCTGGAAAAAAGCTGTCACCATCCCAGTTCCTAAAAAACCTTGTCCACAGGACAATGATGATTTTAGACTGGTGGCATTAACATCCACAGTGATGAAAGCACTTGAACGCATCATGGTAGGGAACCTACAGGGCAATGTACAGCATCTCTTAGACCCCTGTCAATTTGCATACAAGCATGGCTTAGGCACTGATGATGCTTTAAACACCATAACACACTTAATCATAAAACACCTGGAAATTCTACTGCTTACGCAAGACTACTGTTTATGGACTTTACATCTGCATTTAACACCATACTCCCTCATATCCTGTTAAACAAGCTGGAACAGATGAAGGTGAATCCTTACGTAATCAGGTGGTATTCTTCATTTCTTACAGGTAGGCAACAACAGGGCAAAGTTAACTCAACTCTCTCCGACATTCAGATTATTCAATACTGGTGCTCCCCAGGGATGTGTCAGCTCTCCTATTATCTTCACATTATACACCAATGATTGCAGGAATCACCATTCTAACAACTACATTTTTAAGTTCTCTGACGACACGGCCCATACTGAGTCTACTGACAGTGGACTCAGATGTTGCTGTGTACAAGTCAGAGATAGAAAGTTGTGTGCAGTGGTGTGAGGAAAATAATCTGGTTTTAAATGTCAAAAAAAACGAAAGAAATGGTGTTCGATCCCAGGTCCATTGGTGATCATAGTGCTGTGTTTATGAATGGGAGAGAGTTGAGCAGGTTACAGTACACAAGTATTAGGTATTCATTTTGACTCTCAGTTACATTGGGCTTATCATGTTGATTATGTCTGTTCAAGAGTCAGTCAACGTCTGTATTTTCTGCGCAGGCTCAGGGTCCATGGTGTAGATAAAAATGTATTGTTATTGTTTTATAGAGCAGCCATTGAAACTATCATCCGCTATGGAATTTCAACATGGTTTGGCAACCTGACTGTCAAATTCAGATCACAACTTCAAAACCTGATCAAAAGGCAGGTAAAATAATTGGCATGCTGCCCCATCTTCCCTACAGGAGATATTTGAACAGACAGTTAAGAAACAAGGTCAAAAAATCACCACAGACCCGAATCACATCCTCTACAAAGAGTATGAGCTGATGCCTTCAGGCAGAAGGTACAGGGTACCCAACTGTAAGTTGAATAGGTACAAATTCTCATTTATCCCACTATCAATCAAGCTACTTAACAGCAGGAAATGAAGTGGATGTGTGTGAGTGTACTGCTGTGAGAAGAGGGGAATGTGCAATAATGTGGCATAGGCCATTGCCTGCTGTGGTTAATTTCTGTATAGGGCAATTGTGCAATCATTTCATTTCAGGACATAGTGCAAGAATTTCGTAACTTTTTGTATATTTCTCAAGAGCAATGTGTAATATGGATTGGGGGGAAATATATGGATCATGTGTTTGTAAGTCAATTGTGGTTTGATTGTATATGTGGGGCATGGATCTGGGATGGCTGTGTGGCTGTGGCGCCTTGAATCTCTTGTCTGTCCAAAATGAATTTCTCCCAAGGGAGACAATAAAGATTTATCTTAAGCTGGCAAACTTGGACTTCCCTCCCCCCATCTGCTCCTGGATTAAGAACTTCCTGACCAACCGCCCACAGGTCGTCAAGGTTGGCCAGCTCTACTCCTCCACTCTGATGCTCAGTACGGGCTCCCCCAGGGCTGCGTGCTGATTTCCCCTCCTGTACACCCTCTACACCTCTGACTGCACTCCCATCCACCCCTCGAATTCCATCATAAAGTTCGCTGACGACACCACTGTGGTTGGTTTGATCACGGGGGGGGGGGGGGGGGGGGGGTCAGCATACAGGGAGGAAATACAGGAGCTGTCAGAGTGGTGCACAAAAAACAACTTGGAGCTGAACACCACAAAGACCAAAGAGATGATTCTTGACTTCAGGAGGAAGAGAGGGGACCATGCTCCACTCACCATCTATGGGGAGTGCGTGGAAAGAGTGGCCTCCTTTAAGTTCCTGGGGTCACACATCTCTGAGGACGTCAGCTGGACGTCCAACACTTCAGCACTGATTAATGAAGGCCCAGCAGAGACTACACTTTCTGCGGGTGCTACGGAGAACCACCTGGAGCAGAAACTGCTGGTGTCCTTCTATAGGGCCACCATAGAGTCAGTGCTGATGTACTGTGTGACTGTCTGGTTTGCCGCCTGCACAGTTGCAGACAGGAAGGCTCTGCAGAGGGTAACCAGGACGGCAGAAAAGATCGTCGGTTGCCCTCTGCCCCCCCTGATGGACATTGCCCGCTCCCGATGTCTTGGCAGAGCACAGAGGATCTCTGCAGACCCCTCCCACCCTGGTCAGAGCCTGTTCCACCCGCTGCCATCAGGGAGGAGGCTCAGGTCCCTGAAATGCAGGACCAACAGACTTAAGAACAGTTTTTATCCCTGGGCAATCAGGACCCTAAATTCTGTACAGAAAGGTCCGCTTGCTTTAGAACAACTGTGAACTTTTAACTGTTTACATCACATAACTGTCACTGTGCAATACTCATCACTTACCTTGTACTACCGTACCTGCACTACTGGTTGTAGATAGTGTTTATTTATTTAAGTCCTTTTATTTAATTGTACGTATTGTAATCTTATTGTATTATTGTAAGTTCTTTTCTGTCTGTTTTTAAACTGACCTTGCACTGTACTGTGAAAGCTGCTGCTATCTCGTCATGCACCAAGTATGATGACAATAAAGGAAATTCATTCATTCATTCATTCATTCAATATATAATCACATAGTCAAGTTCAAGTGTTTTATTCATCATTTCACCAAAGAGGTACACAGGAACAAAATGTTGATTCTACAAAGGTGCTAACAGACAAAAATAAACATAGAAGTGTGAAAACTTAAAATAGAAAAGCAAACATACAAAGATTTAAAAGAAAATAACAGACATCTGGCCCACAGGAAGAAGTATGATTACAAATGTGAACATAGCAGCACATGTACAGCAGTGATGATAGTCCAGCATAAAGTTTCAGTACGAGTCATGAAATGTCCACTGAGGGTCCTTCGTGATGGAGGAGGCTCTGTGAGCAGAGCATCTCTGTAAGATGTCCTGGATGTTGGGGACTGAGACACTTCTAATCTTCTCATCTGTCCTCACTATGTGCTGCAGGGCCTTGTGTTCAGCTGCTCTGCAGTTACTGTACCACACCAGGGTCTGACGTTAAGGTTTTTCCCTACACACCCTGCAGGGTAAGTACTTCTCAAATCTACTTGCCCCATCTAAATTCCTACTTGTCCTGCCTAGGAGGTTCTTTTCTAGCTGTGTGGTACTTTTACTCAAAACTTATTTCTAATTAAAATCCATTTCCTGTTGACTGTATATAAACAGTACACAGCACTTCTTTCTTCAGAGAGCAGTATATATTGGCTATATTATAGGTTACACCCTCCATGTCCTCCCTTCTGAACAGGTGAGCCACCTGTTTAAACCCAATCACAGTTGAAACCTTGAACTGAAGCACTTCAATGGCCAAAAACATCAACCTGGACAACATTTTAACAGATAGCTGGCTCCTCCAATCAGATTTTATTCTTTACCTTTCACTGAAGCGACGCTCACATGCTGCAATGGACAGTGGAAGAACTAAGATCAGCTTCACCACCATCAGGAGGTTGGAGAATGTCTTTTTGCGTTCTGGTCGAGAAGAAGATCCTCCCATGCTCTGGCTTGCTGGTTGGTGGCAGGGACTTAATCAGGACCTTGGCAGCTGGCCATTTGTGATACTTTTTCCTTGTTGCGATCACATCCAGTGCAGTCCAGTACTTCAGCAAAGTGGTCAGTGACAGTATGGAGGAGGTCACAGCTGTAGTGGGCCAAGTCCTGCTTGTCTGAGGGCCACTCCCTTGGATCCACAAGATTGGAAGCTACCCTCAAGACTTCATCGGTCTCCACGTCCTTGAAGTGCCTACGGAGACTTTCTTGGACTGTGTCCAGCAGCTCATTCTTCAGTCTGTGACATAAATTGCAGAAAAAATGAGTGACATGGTTTGAGTTGGGAATGGAGGAGGAGGGCGGGCCATCTGAGGGGATTCAAAGGAAAACACCAAGGAATCTCATGTTAAGCTGCTTTGACTTGTCTAAAACATGCAACAGAAGTTTAATTAAACTTAGTTAATTCTTAATTTAATTAATTGAAACTACAGGGATGGTTTAGCCAAAATGCACACACATTTTCCCTATTGTTTTTCTGGCTGTAATTGATAAGCTCAGAAAAATATTCAGATAGGCTTTCAGGGAAATAGATGGTTTGTTTTGAAAATGTTCCCTTTCATTAACCTAAAACATATTTCAAACCATGAAAAAGAGCAACAGTTTTTTCTGAGAGAGCGCCTCATGTTTGGAAATGTGTAAACATCCCCTTCATTGATGTTTTTGTTCCAGGAACTACCTGTCAAACCTATCTCTGCTCTCCTGACTAAAGTTGAGGAGGGGCACAGAGTGGAATTGTCCATCCTCTGTGTCCTCCAAGAAGCACTTCAGGAACTCTCCTGGGGACGTAGCCATGTTTGTCAGTGACAGCATTGCTGTTTCTAAAGCATGTAATGCACCAGGCAAGGTCACCCCATCCTCCTGTAGCTTCAAGGGTTAGACTGCAATTTGAACAACCATTGAGGGGACAAAGAGGATATCAGAATCACTGGATGTATTTGCTGATGTCCAATCACCCAAAATCACATGAATACAATAACCTGCCGTGAAATTACTGAGACATATAAGCAAGCTCCATAGACCCACCCACATAGTAATGTCTCATAAAATACAACCTCGTTAGTGAAGGTATAAAGACTACACGCACTTACCAGTTCAGAACTTGCACCAACACCACAGACAGCAGCTGTCTGTAGTCCTTCAGCAGCTGTGTGCACCGCCTGGTCCTTCCAAGCATGTCAGCACTGGCACATCTTAGTGAGACTGAAAACATGTTAACCATAACTAATTTAAAAAAGGAGTAATGATTGGTTTGAGTCACCTAACATCACATCATGTAGCTAATCATGATTTACCTTGTTTCAAGTATGTTCTCCATGTGGGTCAGCACGGGAATGTAGTCTCTCATTTAAGGTATTGAGGGCTTTTTTAATGTGGGGGAACCATCCCTCCAAGATTGGTTGGCTTCCAGATCTTGATGTCCAGGACCTCTGCTAATTCACACAGCTCTCTTCCATACCTTAGGTGAACAGTGGTACTGCTGGTGCAGTAAGTCAGTTACCTGTACAGGAAATCATGATACATTACATTATTTCTTTTCAAATCACTTGGCAGGGCTACTTCTTGCACCTTGGCATGGATTTCACTTACTTTCTTCATATTGGCATGCTGCTGGGAAAAATATGTCAAAAATAGTGACAGGACAGAGTAACACTACGGCCCTCTGATGAAAACACTTCAGCTCTGCTGGCAGTAATATCATCTTCCAAGGTGTTACTGTCGTGTCAAAAAGCCTCAGACGATGGACCAGTAAGGTCTGGCTCAATGCCACAACACCTTATCAATCTTTGTTAAAAATTCAATTCAATTCAGTTCTTGTTCTTATTTCAAAGTTCAAATCATAAGAAAAAAAGTTCAAACAAAAAAGGAAAAATCATTGATTTAAAAGAAAATCATTTAGAGAGTAGCAAGTTCAGCCATACAAGGTTTACTGACTTCTCTGACAAAGAAAGATCAACAAGCCTGAGTCAATCCCGGGATTAGACTAAAAAAGGAGCTCAATACATCAGTTTATATACTATTTTGGAGTCTTCTCCTCTGTTTGAACATTTACATCACTTGCAAACACATTTGGTGTATTATTTTCTCCTGTGTTCTGGGTTTACTCCAATCTACTGTACAGTCATCATCTGCTTCGGGTAGTTTAATCATGCATTTTTTAAAACAAAGTACAGCTGGTTAAAGATTCATAGTATCCTGGCCTTGATTTCCCCTGACAGTTGTCTTATGGCATGTCATCTGATCAACCAAGTGTGTTACGAAGTATCAACCATAGTGCTCAATGCGGTAGTTCACGGGCACAAAACAAAATACCTCAAAAAGCAAGGTTGTCCGATGCTACATCCCCTTAGTACAAACTAAATACCTCTAGGGAGGGACAACCATCAGTTGCTTTTCTCAGGCACAAGCACATACCTACTACTATGATAGGCGTGAAAGAGTAAGGAAAGTACCTTTATTAAATTTACCACTACATTACCTAGTGAGGGAAACAACATGTTATATTTAGAGTTCTGATCCAAAGTCAGAAATCCATCATTTGAAAAAAAATCACACATTGACAAAAACATACAAACCTACAAGAGTTGAAAAGAACAATTGCAGTGAGTTTTTCCATGTTTACAGAGGTGAAATGCTGTAATTGAAGGTTCAGTATGAATAAGTTTTGTGAATTGTGTTTGGTCTGATGTTCACAGCTGGAATCAAACAGTTCTCTGACATGAAGCAGCTCTGCAGTCAGTAGGAGGAGACTCATATGTCAAATTATCTTCATTTCTGAAGCTCTTCGTCGATCACAGTCTACTGGTAGACCGTGGACTGATCCCAAGTCGATCGCGAGGGGTGTAGGAAAAAATGAAAAAAAAAAGTGTTTTTTTTTTGGGTGTGTGCGTTATATTTTTGTATTAAATGTACACCACAGCTTATCATGAGTCCTTGCCTGCACACCCTATCAGTCTTTAAACACGTCCACAAAAAAGTATTAAAAAAAATTAGAAAAAGAAAAAAGTAGGTCACGTTTAACCTACATAGCGCGTGACATGCATGACAGGAAGTTGACAGCTGTCAACAGTAGCTAGCAGCTTGCGATCAGAGGGGTTACACACTCCTAAACGTTAACATGGCTGAGGGGAAACGAGCCAAGACCTACCATTTTCACCCTGAATGGGAGGAAGATTATTTTTTTGTTTATTCTCATTCAAAGTCTGTTTGTTTGATCTGCAATGCAACGTTGCTGTTGGCAAAGAAAGGGAATCTGGAGCGGCATTTTAAAACGGTACACGGGAGCTACGAGAGGGATTTCCCTGCAAAAACGCCTTTACGCGCCACAAAAGTGCGGGATTTGAAAGCACAGCTTGCAGCACGGCAGTCAATCTTCACCAAACCGAAGAGCCAGGGTAAGGCTGCAACTATTGCTTCCTATCGCGTCAGTCACGTCCTTGCTAAACACAAGAAGCCATTCAAAGACGGCGATATTGTGAAGGAAGCCTTTCTCGCGGCAGCGGATAGCCTTTTTGACAACTTTAAAAATAAAACAGAGATCGTGAAGGCCATTAAAGAAGCGCAACTCTCCTGCAATACTACCACAAGGCGATGTGAGGGAATGGCTGTGGATGTGGAGGAGCAACTGAGGAAGGATACTGACGCATGTGAGTGCTTTTCCCCTCCAATTTGACAAGTCGACTGATATGGTGGATGTGGCACAATTGTGTGTTTTCATCAGGATGGTTTTTGACGACATGAGCGCCAAGGAAGAGCTACTCACCATTTTGGCATTAAAAGGACACACCAGAGGTGAGGATATTTTTAATGCTTTCATGGGATTTGTTAGCGAGACAAAACTGCCGCTCTTCAAGCTGATCTCCATCATAACTGATGGGGCGCCTGCTATGATAGGCCGCACCATTGGGTTCATTGCACTGAATTATCCTGAATTATCATTGTATAATTCACCAGCAAGCGTTGTGTGGAAAGATTTTAAATATGAAAGAAGTGATGGATATTGCGATGAAGATTGTGTGTTCAGTTTGGGCCAGGAGTCTGCAGAGAAGGCTTTTCTGTGCTCACTTGGAGGAGAATGATGCTGAGCACTCAGACCTGCTGCTTCACACAGATGCTAGGTGGTTAAGCAGAGGTAAATTTTTGGCCAGATTTACGGAGCTGTTGCCTGAAATCAAGGACTTCCTGAAGCTTTCAAAACATGTGGATTACCATACAAAGCTAGAGGACCACCAGTGGCTTTTAGATTTATCTTTCCTCACTGATCTCACTGGCGAACTCAATGAATTGAATTTAGAGCTGCAGGGTAAGGGTAAAGATGTAGTCAACATGATGAGTTCAGTGAACACATTTAAAAGCAAGCTACAGCTGATGTCAAGCAGGCTGCAGTGTGGTAACTTGCACAACTTCCCTCACTTGCAAGCAGAACTACAACGTCAAGGTAAAGATGTGACACAGCTTGACAGTGCACGTTATGAGGAGCATGTTCAGAGCATCTCATCAGAGTTCAAGAGGTGTTTTACTGACTTTGCATCCATCGAGCCTGTAGCCAGCTATATGTGTTATCTATTTGGTGCAAGTATTGATGTTGGTGACACTCTTGAGGATGAGATTCTGACATTGCAAAATGACATTGAGATCAAAGCCAGATCAACATCCGCTCAACCTGGAGAGCAGGTAGTGTTCTGGAAACTACTGGTGGAGGAGAAGTATCCCAGTCTCAGAAGATGTGCCTTGAACCTGACAGCTCTTTTTGGATCAACTTATTTGTGCGAGTCTGCTTTCTCGCACATGAAAATTATCAAGTCAAGTACAGATCAACAATGACTGATGACCACCTTGCAGCCTGCCTACGCCTTGCAACCAGCTCCTACACTCCTGACTACGAGAAGCTAGCCTCCTCCTCCCAGTGCCAGGTCTCCCACTAAGGTAGGAAGTGATTTCCTTTGTTCAAACTCAGAGATCTACCTGTTTTGTATCTGGTTTATTTTCTGTTTGGTTCATATTAAGGTCAGTTATGGTTTATTGCTCATCATGCAGATTGGCGTGTGTGTGTGTGTGTGTGTGTGTGTGTGTGTGAGAGAGAGAGAGAGAGGGAGAGAGAGAGAGAGAGAGAGGAGCAGAGAGAGCGGGTTTATGCCACAGCACACTATGCAAACTGGCAACTGTGTGAGAGGAATTTATCTGTGTGTGTGTTTGAGAGAGGGAGGGTTTGTGATGTGATGTCTAGTGGTTGTGTGACAACAAGAAAAAGTGTTGTGAGGTTTAGTTACTGCAGGCTGGAAACGATGTGTGTGGGTTTGCGATGTTGACACTGGGACTGGTAGATCTCGGGAGGTTGGCTACTTGAAAAGTAGATCTTGGGTCAAAAAAGGTTGGGCACCCCTGATCTAGACTGTATCATCACATCCCACTGAAGTTTAACAGTGTGTGTCTCCCTCTAGTGGATGTTGTGGAGTATTCTGTTGTCTTTGCTCCAAAGGTTTTTTGTACAGAGTTTGCTGTTTCCTGTCACTGTGGGCTGCAGAGCACAGTAGAAACACAGCAGAGTCAGACAGCTGAAGCTTCTGGATCTTCAGAGGAACTGACTTGTTCTTGATTGTAGCATTAAATCTGTCTTTCTGGAATTCTGGAGCCTTAACTACTGTTCCTGAGAAACATTTCAGCATGTACTGTGGGAAATCATTTACTCCTTTTTTGTACCAGAACAAATATGGAATTGTAGTAGCACTTGTCTCAAATGTAAAAGTTCAGTGTAACTGTCTGTCCTTCAGTAGCAATGACATCTCCTGTTGGCTGGATCACTCTGTCTTGTCCTTTACACTCTGGGGAAGAAGAGAACATGCAGAGGAAGAGATGAATCAATAAAGATGATTGATTAAAGGAGAACAATCAGTAGGTTTAAAGAGTTACCTAGACAGAGAGTCAAGCCACAATCAGATTGAACCATATTAATGTATTATATAAGGCAATGAGTGTTAACGAATATAATTGCAATATGTTAGAATATTCTGTTCAACTTCCTACATGGTTAACATTAAAGTAAAACGTAATGTGAAGCTCAGTAACTTGTTAAGCTGTTTTAAGGTAAAACATGTTGTGCTTTGTATCTTACCAAAGAAAAGAGCAGCAAGAATAATCCACAGCCAATGTTCCATCTCTACAACAAGGTTTAAATCAACAGGAGAAACTAGCTGATGTTCAACATTCAGTGTGAGAATTGTTCTCTTCACAGCAGCAGTTATTATTGACACAATGGTTGAACACAGTGCAGAAGTAGAGCACCACCTACTTGATAATGTGGCCCTCTAGTGGAGGTAAAAAGTTCACTACAACAGTGTGGAAAAAAGGCTTCCAGCAGCTTGTCAGTGTGTCAGCTTGTGTTTTTGTACAGAGTTTTGCTGTTTTCCTGTCACTGTGGGCCTCACAGCACAGTAGTACACAGCAGAATCTGTCACTGCAGCAGAGGAGATCTGCAGATCCATTTGGGTTTTATCTTCACTCACTGTAACAGACAGTCCAGAGTTTGTTGCATTTTGTGTTCCCAAGTGAAAGATGAGGAACTCTGGTGGTTTTCCTGGATATTGTCGATACCAGAAGAAATTATCATTGCCAGTTGCTTTTCTAGAGTATGTGTAGGACAGAGTAACAGTGCTGTCTTCTAAACTGGACTCTTCTTCTTGACTGGACTGAGTTCTTCACAGCTGACACCTGAAGGAAGAGAAATCTGTTTTAAAGTATTTGACCAAACTCTTCAGAAATGAATTATGTTCATGAAATATTGCAACTCAGTTGTTGAAATAGATATAACGTACCTGTTAGAACAGTGACAAACACCAGAGAAAGTTTATAACAGTCTAAAAGACAGCATGTTGAATAAAGGTAATGTTTGTGGTTTGTGTATTGAACTCTGCTGAATATGGAAGTTCCTCTCTCTTCTATAGTTCAGTAACAGCTTAGTCCTCCCTGAATCTCTCTGTCTCCTCTTAGATGTTTTACACAGCTGTGTGTGTATTATTGTGCAGAAAACAATAACACAGGTAAATAAATAGCCTAATTTAAACAAATAAAACTGATCTGTAACATGTAGAAATTCAAAGATATGAAAAGGAAAATTAAATGATAATTAAAAATCAACATCAGAAAGAATACTACCAATAATGAGTTCCTGGGTTCCTCAAGGGTCAGTGTTCGGCCCTCTTCTCTTCTCAGTATACACCACCTCACCTGGTGCAATAATCCACTCCCATGGTTCCTCATACCGTCGCTGTGCCCATGATACCCAGCTCTTCCTGTCTTTCCCTCCAGAAGACCACACAGTCTCCACTCTCATCTCATCATGCCCAGCTGATATCTTGACATGGATGAAAGAAGGCCACCTTCAACTCAACCTCTCCAAGACTGAGCTCCTTGTCATCCCAGTCAGTCCCTCTGTACAACAAGAAATCAGTATTCAACTCATGATTGACAACCAACTAACCTTCAAGGTCCTCGTGGCCTCGATTGTTGGGTCGTGCTGTTTTTCCCTGAACAACCTGAGGGAGATCAGACCCTACCTATCTGAGGGTGCAGCACAAGTCCTGGTTCAGACTCTCATAATATCACATACTGACTCCTGCAGCTCCTTACTGGCAGGCCTCCCCACATGCACGTTCAAACCTCTACAGATGATCCAGAATGTGGCAGCACTTCTGGTTTTCAATCAGCCAAAAACAGCTCATGTCACTCTGCTGTTCAGATCACTCCACTGGCTCCCAATCGCTGCCCGTAACAAATTCAAAACCCTGACACTCACCTACAAAACAGCAACTAAAACTGCCTTCACCTCCCTGAACTCCCTCATCCAGGTCTACGCTCCCTCCTGCTCACTGTGCTCTGCCAATGAAAGATGCCTGGTTCAACCACCACAACAGGAACCAAAGTCTCTAGCTAGACTCTTCCAGTCTGTGGCTCCCTGATGGTGGAATGAGTTACCAAACCATGTTTGATTGGCAGAGTCCCTTCTCAGTCTTCAAGGGAGGACTGAAGAACTGAAGACCAGTTCTTTCGTCAACATCTTTGCATTTGATTGACTGCACAAGACATATATGGATATATATGTTTAGAATTTTAAAAAAACCAATGTACCTTCTGCACTCTGTTGCACATTGTCATCAGCACTGCCCGTGTGCAGCTCATCCTGTCAGACTTGATCTTTGCTTCATGTCACTGACTCGTGTTGTTCTCTCCTGACTAGATTCTTGTTTGTGTTGTATCAACTCTCAGATGTACGTTGCTTTGGATAAAAATGTCTGTTAAATTAAATTGTAAGATTGTAATAATCAGCCATTTAAAGCAGTTCACAGATCTAATTGAATGCTGTCAGGTGTTGGAACTGTTCCTAAATTAGTTTCTGTGGACGTTCGTACCAGTCAGTCTGACAGCTGATTCATCTGTTATCAGCTCGTCATCAGTAACTGTCGTCGTTTCAGACTGATGCTAAAAGAAACTGAGGATTTTTTCATCTAACAGCTTCTTCTGCTCCGTCCTCATGTCTCCTCCTTGCATCTCTCTCTCATGTCCTTGCTGGGTGGAGCAAAGACGTGAGGAGAGGGAGCAAGTGGAGGAGACGAGGGGAAAAAAATTTACCAAATGAAAAGTATTCATAGTTTTCCTTGTTTTACTGCATCAACTTCTTCAGCTGTTCTTCATCTAATTGCAGTTGGCAAACAGTGTTTAGGTGATTTAATGTCATAAACTGGATTGGACTGTTACCACACTTGCCAGAACGGTGATAGTGTGACTGAGTCAGTCAGAAAAACAGATGTATTTGTTGTATTTGTCGTGCACGTACCATATACCGAACTGTGAAGCCCATACCATGACAGGCCTGATATATATTACTTCAAAATTTTCCCTTTGCCAGAAAAACACCCTTGTTTGTCCAAGTCAGAATTCACAACTGCAGACAATTAATCAATGTTTTAAAGGTTAGAATCATATTTGTTTTAAAAAAAAAAAAAAAATCTGAAAATGTTGGCCTTTTTAAGTTGTGCCCCCCGATTTCTGTCAAATTTTTATAAAAACATGATTTAATCAGGCGTAAGAAGGGTAAGCTATACCTGAAGGACCCCTGTCCCACTTCCTGGTTTAACATGAAGCCGAAATACTGCTCAAATCAGAATCATGGCTGAAAAAAAATGTGTATTTTTCTGTAAACAGAAAATGAGTGGACCGAGGATTGAACCCTGTGGTACACCACAAGACATCACAGCCTGAGAGAACAACAGAGAAACTTCTGTGATAAACAAAAGAACAAAAGTAGTCAAATATGACTCTGTGATACCAACCAGTTTAGAAAGACACATGATTCAAACTGTAATCAATAGTCTGTAAATACACTGCCTGGCCCAAAACAAGTCACACACTTTACTATTTTGTTTGACAGCCTTTAGCTTTGATTACAGCACACATTCACCATGGAGTTGTTTTGATAAGCTTATGCAATGTTACAACATTTATTTCTGTGCAGAGTTAATTTTTCACCAAGATCTTGTATTGATGATGGAGAGTCAGACCGCTGTGTAAAGTCTTCTCCAGCACATCCCAAAGATTCTCAGTGGGGTTCAGGTCTGGACTCTGTGGTGTCCAATCCATGTGTGAAAATGATGTCTCATGCTCCCTGAACCACTCTTTCACTATTTGAGCCCAATGAATCCTGATATTGTCATCTTGGAATATGTTCGTGTCATCAGGGAAGAAAAAATCCATTGGTGTAAAAACCTGCTCATTCAGTATATTCAGGTCCTGAGCTGACCTCATTTTTTGGACACATAACATTTCTGAACCTCGACCTGAGCAATAGAAGCAACCCAGATCATAACACTGCCTCCACAGGCTTGTACAGTAGGCACTAGGCATGATGGGAGCATCACTTCATCCACCTCTCTTCTGACCCTGATGCCCCCATCACTCTGGAACAGGGTAAATCTGGACTCATCGACCACATGACCTTTTCCCATTGATCCAGAGTCCAATCTTTATTCTCCCTAGCAAACTGAGGCCTGTTTTTCTGATCAGCCTCACTGATAAGTGGTTTTCTTAAGGCCACACAGCTGTTTAGTCCCTTGAGTTCTCTTCACATTGTGTGGAAATGTTCTTACTTTCACTATTAAACATAACCGTGAGTTCTACTGTTGAGTTTTTATGATTTGATTTCACCAAACGTTTCACTGATCTCTGATCAAGATCATCCAAGATTGTTTTTCTGATCACATTTCTTCCTTGAAGATGATGGTTTCACCACAATCCTTCCAGGTTTTAATACTGTGTTGGACAGTTCTTAACCCAGTTTCAGTAGTTTCATCAGTCTCCTTAGTTGTTCTCTTTGCTTGATGCAGGACAATAATTTGACCCTCCTGAAACAGAGGACCATCTTGTCCACGACCACAGGATATGTCTTCTGACATGTTGTTTAAGAAATGAGAAGCTGCTCACTGCATCAGTTGGGGTTCAATAACTTGTTACCAGCTGAAACATATTAATCACTGCAGTAATGATCCAATGGAAGAATCTGACCTGTTTGATTAGTTTAAATCCAGGTGGTGACTTTTGTTGTGGCCAGGCAGTGTACAACAACAAATATAAAGACACACTATTACATATGATTAATGAGTTTCATAGTTGGACAGTTATAAATATGTCAGAAAGTGTTTCACAAAAGTGATTCGTACCATCAGAGTTTGTGTTGTATGAAACAACACTTTCCATCAGTCTGTCTTTTATGTTTAGTTTGTCATTTTCTGTTGTTTTTATCACCAACACAAAGAATCTAGACTGTATCATCACATCCCACTGAAGTTTAACAGTGTGTGTCTCCTCTAGTGGATGTTGTGGAGTATTCTGTTGTCTTTGCTCCAAAGGTTTTTGTACAGAGTTTTGCTGTTTCCTGTCACTGTGGGCTGCAGAGCACAGTAGTACACAGCAGAGTCTGTCACTGCAGCAGAGGAGATCTGCAGATCAAACTGTTGTTTATCTTTGTAATGTTTCACTGAAAATCCTGGTTTCTCATTTAAGTCCCCGACAAGAAACTGTGGAGATGAACTGGACTTCTGTTGATACCAGTAGAGATTGTAAACCGATCCTGAATAGCTGCAGGAGAGAGTCACGTTGTCTCCTTCTAAAACCAGCATTACATCTTTAAATGGTTTCACTAAATCCTCAGAGGATCCTGAAAAGAACAAAGATACATTTAAAACATTTTAAAGAAAAAAATTAAAACTTTACCTGTGACGCCTCTATACCTCTTCAGTACTTACCAGTTTGAAAGATGAACATCATCATCCAAACTAAAGAGAGCTGCATTATTTTCACTTGTACTGAATGAACAATAGAGAGAACACAGCAGCTCTTCAGTTCCAACATGAAGCCTTTCATATTCAGTTTGTGTAGCTCCTCCTCTTGCTGTGGTCTGTTTACATTCAGGCTGATGGAAGCTTTAGAAATGACAGTGATGCTGCAGTCATCATCATCATCATCATCATCATCATCATCATCATCATCATCATCATCTGTTGCTGTTCAGAGACGATCTTATGTGTTTGTCATGTATTGACCCCTCTTTACCCAAATGCAGATTTACTGCCTGAATGTTCTTATTTTATGTCTTTGATTGTGTTGAAATACAATAAAGTTATTATATCTGCAGGTTTTAACATCCATATTGATGATTCCTCCCACAATTTTGCTCCTGAGTTTCTTAATATCACAGAATCTTTTAATCTTGCTCCATGTGTGTCTGTCCCAACTCACAAATGTGGTCATACCTTAGATTTAGTTTTCTCTTTGGGTCTGACTGTCAGTTCTCTTATTGTGGAGGATGCTGTTCTATCTGACCTCTGTCCCAGTATATTTGATGTCCTGCTCCCCTGTCCACCTGTTAACCCATGTGTCCCAGGTGGTTCCTCCTGCTCTATCAACTCCTGCACCATCAAAAGTTCTTCTAATGCCGATGCAGCTGCCCCCTGTACCTCCTGAGAATCTCCTTCTGCACACTGGAGCACTGAGAAAATGCTCTCATTACTTAACTCAGCCTGCACTAACATTCTTCACACTGTTGCTCCTCTTCAGTCCAGACCAGCTGAGTGCAAACCTCGTCCCTGGCTTAATGACACTACCTGTGCTCTCAGACAATGCTTGAATCCTGGAAAAAGTTCTTTACCAGCAACTCGATCATGACCTGTTTATTACCAGACTTGAACAGTGGATTGGGATCCAGGGAACAGCCCTAAAAATAGCTCAAGACAAACTCAGAAAAGAGACGTTTCTTGGTTCATGCAGGGAATGTTTTCTCCCTCTTCGGCTCCCTTTACTGACGGGGTTCATCAGGGCTCTGTTCTGGTGCCTGTTCTCTTCTCTCTAGATATGCTACCACTGGGTCTCCTCATCAGGAAACATCCTTCTCTCCTTCCATTGTTTTGCAGATGATACTCGGCTATATTTGCTGCTAAAATGTCTCAGCCCTCAGTCATTTCAGCCCCTATTTGACTGTTTTCCAGGACATTAAAGTCTGGATGTCTTAATGAATGCTTAATTAACTGGAGACGGAGGTGGTTCTCTTTAGTCCTCCTGAATCCACCAGCAATTTGTGTGGGAGACTCGACCCATTGTCACCCTTTGTGAAACCTCATGCAAAAAACTTGGGGTGATCTTTTCAATCTACATTCAATCTTGACAACAGATCAATTCCATGGTGAGAGGTACTTTTTTCTAATTTAGAGTCTGAGCAAAAGTTAAACGCTTCCTATCATTCCAAGATTCTGAAAAAGTAATTCATGCTTTTATTACTTCTCTACTTGATTACTGTGATTCTTTGACATGAGAGTCAGGCAGTCTTTTGTCTCACATCTTCACTGTCTGCAGAATGATGCAATGAGGTTTTTTTTCTCCTGTACTTGCCTCCCTCCACTGACTTCCTGTGAGTTTTAGATTTCATTTTAAAGTTTTACCATTGGCTCTCTCTTATTTATCTGACATTTGAACCCCTGATACCCCACCAAGGTCATTCAGGTCCTCTGACCAGTCACTTCTGGTCATCTCTTGGGATCAGCAGAAACTCAGGGGCAACTGTGCCAGCCCCAGTCTGTGGAACAAAGTGCCTCATCACATCAGATCTGCCCCCTCTACTGAGTCGTTCCAAACTCAGCTCACGTTCCACCTCTTTTCTTTGGCCTTTGAACTTAGTTTGTTCTCATTATTTCACCTGCCGTAGTGGCTGTAGTTTGTATTATTCTCTGATTTGATCTTGATCTCTGTTTGGGTATATGCATGTTTTGTTTGCTGTGTTGACCTGTTTTTCTTCCTCTTATGTTTGTGAAGCACTTTGGTCGGCTCATGTTGTTTTAAGTGTGTGACAGAAATAAATTTTAATGACTTGATTTCATGCTGATACCAAATCAACTCTCCATCTGTGTCTTGATGCACATTAAGTGTCTAGAAAAGCAGAAGTTTGATCAAATTTGCTTCCAGATCAGCAAATCACAGCTCCTGTAGCCTGACTAATACTTGTGTGTGTGTGGTGCGACAGGTGTGTGTGCTACTGGCATCAATCAATAATGTAACTCAGTACAGTCAGCAGAGTTTCACTGTCAGACATCTTCAAGTGCAGCAGAGAGAAGGAGAGAAGTGATGGAGGAAGAAAAGGTGTCAACAAAGAGACGCATCATGTCTCAGTAGAGACAACAAGGACTTGAAGTCTTGGTACAGAACAAAAGACAGAAAACAAGATTCATGCTGAGACGAACAAAAGTTTCTGTTGTCAAAGAGTCTTTTAGTCTGTAAAATGGTGTGTTGTGTTTGAAGCATCATCCAGTTGTTTGTCATTGATGTGGATTTGCTGCTCATGTGAATCCTCCCACAGTGTTTCATTAGCAGCTGTAACCACAGTGACTCTGATAAAACAGGAATTAGCAGAATCCATCTGATATCAAGCTGTGCTTTGAATACCACTTCCCTCCTCTTTGAAGAGTAGTCACATATCTGTCTTCAGGTTTTTGTACAGCCTCTTCTACACTTTGTATCACTGTGTTTCTAGAGCACAGTAGTAGAGAGCTGTGTCTGCCAGGGTTAGGTCTCTGATGGTCAGTTCAGTTGATGTGTCTGTTGTCTGAGACTCATATCGATTATCAGGGATATATTTATAAACTGCGCTGGTCTTTTGCTCCTTTCCAGAGTATAAACTGAGGTGCCTGAAGGTCAGAATGATGTCTGTACCAGTGAAGGAGAATATCAGTGTCACTTGTCTGATAATTACATCTAAGTGTGACAGGTTGTCCTTCTCTTCCACTGACTTCATCTTGTACAGGAGAGATTTTGTCTCCAGCTATTAGTCCTGGAAAAAATGTAGAAAATGAAGCCATTAGACTAAGATTGTTCATGAGGCTGAGAGGAGAAGACAGTGGAAAATATCAAGTGTACAGTGTTACTCTGTGGACAGAAAGAGCTCAAGTGTTGAGAGATTTTCTGCTCTCAACTCCAGTTGACATCAATCTTTGGAAAAGAATCCAAACATGTTGTGCTTTGTATCTTACCAAAGAAAAGAGCAGCAAGAATAATCCACAGCCAATGTTCCATCTCTACAACAAGGTTTAAATCAACAGGAGAAACTAGCTGATGTTCAAAATTCAGTGTGAGAATTGTTCTCTTCACAGCAGCAGTTATTATTGACACAATGGTTGAACACAGTGCAGAAGTAGAGCACCGCCTACTTGATAATGTGGCCCTCTAGTGGAGGTAAAAAGTTCACTACAACAGTGTGGAAAAAAGGCTTCCAGCAACTTGTCAGTGTGTCAGCTTGTGTTTTTGTACAGAGTTTTGCTGTTTCCTGTCACTGTGGGCCCTCACAGCACAGTAGTACACAGCAGAGTCTGTCACTGCAGCAGAGGAGATCTGCAGATCCATTTGGGTTTTATCTTCACTCACTGTAACAGACAGTCCAGAGTTTGTTGTGTTTTGTGTTCCCAAGTGAAAGATGAGGAACTCTGGTGGTTTTCCTGGATATTGTTGATACCAAAGAAATTATCATTGCCAGTTGCTTTTCTAGAGTATGTGTAGGACAGAGTAACAGTGCTGTCTTCTAAACTGGACTCTTCTTTCTTGTCTGGACTGAGTTCTTCACAGCTGACACCTGAAGGAAAAAATAACTCTGTTATTTCATGTTGTAAAAGACTCAATAAATGATTGACATTCACATGTTGTTGGAATTCAACTTTTTCATGCTGCATAATCTAACATACCTGTTAGAATGTGCAGAAACATGAGAGAAAACACACAATGATGCAGTGACAGCATGTTGAATAAAGGTAATGTTTGTGGTTTGTGTATTGAACTCTGCTGAATATGGAAGTTCCTCTCTCTTCTATAGTTCAGTAACAGCTTAGCTCCTCCCTGAATCTCTCCGTCTCCTCTTAGATCTGTATTTTCACTTCTCTCTGTTACACTTCCTCCTGGTTAACACACTGGTAGCAGCATTTTCTTCAAAGTACAACTTAAGTCAGCTGATAATTAAAGAAAACTTGTATGTTCAAAAGTAACTTGACTTAAAGATCACATGTAAACAGAAAGGACTTAGGATTGAATCCTGTGTACACCACAAGAAACCACAGCCAGAGAGAACAACTGAGGAACTTCTTTAATAAAGAAAAGAAGAAAAGCAGTTATTGAGTCACTGAGTTTCTGATACCAACCATTTCTGAAGATACTTTATTCATCTCCTTCTTACTCAGTAACACAACATTGTTTTGTGTCGTCATCTCAGCCTCAGTCCAACCTTTTGATTGACACCTCAATGAGCCAATAGGAGCCTCCATGTCCTGTCTACAGCCCATAATAGCCACTGAAAGTCCATGTTGAACAGAAGAGTCTGGCTCTCTTCCCTCATGTAAAGACAGAATCTATTGAAACATATTCTGAGATTGACTGTGCAGTTTTTATGTGTAATATGAAGCTGGAATATGGAAATTATGGACATTTAGGTCGTTTTAATGAGTTGCTTCTTATATGAATTGTTTTTTCACCACAGCACTTGTTTTGATGACTTCATATGCACAAAGTTTTAATAAAGGAAAAGGCACTACATTATATTTCTGCTTCAGTTACTGTCAAGCAGAGGTTTGTAGGTTCTCCAGATTACCTTTTTTATATTGAACACCTAGACAAACCCTTCAGAGAAAAATGCTGTCAGTGTTCTTTTTCTGTGGTATTGTTGTCACATCTGAAGTTGGGACTGTGTAATGCTAAATGCTGTTTTGTAATACAGGGTGTCCATAAAGTCTCTTTACAGTTTAACAAATTTATTACAAAAGCAAATGAATAGACAAATCTGTGGAAATTATTACAAAATGAAAAGGAGATGTTGATGTTTTTTGCCTCATTTAATACACCTCTATATGAGCACCAGTAGTTGCACAAAGCACATCAAGACGTACTCGATTTCTTGCCATGTTCGCTGTAGCATAGCCTCATCAATGGTGGCAATGGCATCGGTGATCTTTTGCACAAATTGACGGACGTGATGGTGGATGTCTTCCAGACTTAATCCTGTAGTTTCACTGAGTCTGTGTATCTGATTTTGTTTCAATAAACCACGATACACATTGTGCCTTTTCTTGAGGAGTAGCCATTTTTAGGGGTTTATTTAACAGAACCTATTTCATCAACAGGGTTCCTGAAATACACAAATGCAATGTGATTAAAAACTTTGATAACCACTGAGTACATAGAACAAATCTGAGTAACACATCTCATCAATTGCTTTTGTAAAAAATTTTTTAAATTAGAAAGAGACTTTGTGGACACCCTGTAAGTCAGTTTTTGGTCATCTGCAGGAGTTTGTTTACAAAAATAATATTCAGACTGAAATGAAGACGTTCTGATTCAGTGTGTTCAAACTTCTGTTAACCAGTACCACTAACAGTGATTCTGAGGAGTTTGTGTAATATTAAGAAGATGAGAACATTCACGGACATTAAGATCTGGAGAAATATTCTTTAGAGTGTTGTCATAGTTACCTTGCTGAAATGTAATTTACATCATTTGTCAGTGGTGTCATTTCTAAAACTTTACATCTTATTCCTGTCTGACATTAAAGAGAATCTAGACTGTATCATGACATCCCACTGAAGTTTAACAGTGTGTGTCTCCCTCTAGTGGATGTTGTGGAGTATTCTGTTGTCTTTGCTCCAAAGGTTTTTGTACAGAGTTTTGCTGTTTCCTGTCACTGTGGGCTGCAGAGCACAGTAGTACACAGCAGAGTCAGACAGCTGAAGCTTCTGGATCTTCAGAGGAACTGACTTGTTCTTGATTGTAGCATTAAATCTGTCTTTCTGGAACTCTGGAGCCTTTTCTACTGTTTTTGAGAAACATTTCAGCATGTACTGTGGGAAGTCATTTACTTCTTGTTTGTACCAGAACAAAGTGGGACTTGCTCTCGTTGTCTCAAAAGTACAGTTCAGTGTAACTGTCTGTCCTTCAGTAGCAATGACATCTCCTGTTGGCTGGATCACTCTGTCTTGTCCTTTACACTCTGGGGAAGAAGAGAACATGCAGAGGAAGAGATGAATCAATAAAGATGATTGATTAAAGGAGAACAATCAGTAGGTTTAAAGAGTTACCTAGACAGAGAGTCAAGCCACAATCAGATTGAACCATATTAATGTATTATATAAGGCAATGAGTGTTAACGAATATAATTGCAATATGTTAGAATATTCTGTTCAACTTCCTACATGGTTAACATTAAAGTAAAACGTAATGTGAAGCTCAGTAACTTGTTAAGCTGTTTTAAGGTAAAACATGTTGTGCTTTGTATCTTACCAAAGAAAAGAGCAGCAAGAATAATCCACAGCCAATGTTCCATCTCTACAACAAGGTTTAAATCAACAGGAGAAACTAGCTGATGTTCAACATTCAGTGTGAGAATTGTTCTCTTCACAGCAGCAGTTATTATTGACACAATGCTTGAACACAGTGCAGAAGTAGAGCACCGCCTACTTGATAATGTGGCCCTCTAGTGGAGGTAAAAAGTTCACTACAACAGTGTGGAAAAAAGGCTTCCAGCAGCTTGTCAGTGTGTCAGCTTGTGTTTTTGTACAGAGTTTTGCTGTTTCCTGTCACTGTGGGCTGCAGAGCACAGTAGTACACAGCAGAGTGTGTCACTTTAGCTGAGATGATCTCCAGATCGACACGTTTCTCTGTTTTGTTAATGTGAGCTGAGAAATCAGAAACACTTGGATGAATCAATCCTCCCTCTGTGATGTAGAGCAGGAACTCTGGTCTGGATCTCTGGTATTGTCGGTACCACTGGATATTGTTGATAACACCGTCATATTTACAGGTCAGGTTGATGTTTCTTCCCTCTTCAACATGTTCTTCAGTTCTTTCTGGCTTTATGCTGTTCATGGAACTCAGGGCTGTAAAATGAGGATTATTCATGTCAGTTAGTCTGCAAGAGATTCAAACATCAAGAGACTCAACGGAGGTTCTGGACTTTTTCTTTCATCTTTCATCATTTTGAGATTCATTCAATGAACCAAATGTCTTTTTCTCTCATGGAAATTGTTACCTTACACAGATAAACCTCTAGTTATGAAATGTAGAGCAAATATGTGGTTAATCCAGCAGCTGAGATGAGACTTTGATCTGTGTTCTAACACTCACCTATAAAGTGAGAGAAAAGTAAAAAGAGGTAAAGCAACATGTCTTTGGAGTTGTTCAAGTCAAACAGACAGCAGATGATCAATGTTCTTCCACTGCAGTAGAATGAAGAAACTAAAGAGCCTCTCTGCTGCACAGCCCTTCTCCTCAACATCAAGCTGATTGTGCTTTTAGTTCCTCAAACATTTCTGTTCTGGAGACACAAATAATCTCATTGGTTGAGTTAAACATCAGTGGGTGGGGCCACAGAAAAACCTTTTTAGAGATTCTCTGCCTAAATCAGCTGCAGTGATCAGAAGCCATCGTGTCTCAAAGTCTTAACTTGTCTTTGTTCAGGTGTTGGATGACTTGTGGTGGATGATTTTGTCTCAGTGCTGTGGCTCATGTTGGTCTGGTGTTCTCAGACAGCTGCTGTTTCCTGTTTCTGCTCTTCATTCAGTCTCTTGTCCAGACTTCTTACTGTTTCATGACATTGTGTTCCCCACAGGTGTAATAAACCACTCCAGTCTTCCTCTTTGGATGAACCCTGAACTATCAGATCTGGTTAAAAGCTCTGACGAGCTAAAAGCTCCTCAGTGGATGTTTGAGGTTAGATTTTTTTTTTATCTTAGATCAGGAGTGTTGAACATTTTTCAGGCCACTGACCCCTCAGCTGATAGAGACGTGGAGCAGAGACCTCCTACTACATAAAATTATCTTGAATATTTTCAGGTCTTTGTTTACTTGTTCTGCTCATGGCTGTTCAGTCAGCAGCAGTTCTAGACAGACAGATAGATAGATAGATAGATAGATAGATAGATAGATAGATAGATAGATAGATTGATTCAATAATACATATCTAACTGGTTTGCTGTTATGGATAGGTCCCACACAGTAACTTTGTAGGTCAGCTAGCTCACGATTGTATGAGGATTCATGTGGAGCCTTCAGTCAAATTTGTGAATTTGTTTGTACTTCTTTCAAATACACTAATTTGTCATTGCTAGTAAATATGATAAATTTTTAGATTTTTGAAAAAGAACAACAACCTTTCAAACACTCAGAGACCCCTGCAGTAACTCTGAGCGACCCCTGATGGTTGTTAGACCCCATGTTGAAGACCCATGTGTTAAACTGTAGTTGAGTTGTCAGAGGATCTGTTGTGTGATTCTGTCTCATTCATGTAAACAGCTCATCTCCACAGTTACCATCCAACAACATTTGACATCTTTGTTATCACATCCCACTCAAGTTTAACAGTGTGTGTCTCCCTCTAGTGGATGTTGTGGAGTATTCTGTTGTCTTTGCTCCAAAGGTTTTTGTACAGAGTTTTGCTGTTTCCTGTCACTGTGGGCTGCAGAGCACAGTAGTACACAGCAGAGTCAGACAGCTGAAGCTTCTGGATCTTCAGATTAAATGATGGTTTGTTGATTTTAGCATCAATTCTTTCTTCCTCTGAAGGATCATCTTTGTTTCCAGAGTAACGTTGCAGCAGAACCTTTGGGTAATCATTTACTTCCTGTTTGTACCAGAACAAAGTGGGACTTAGGTCACTGGTCTCAAAAGTACAGTTCAGTGTAACTGTCTGTCCTTCAGTAGTAATGACATCTCCTGTTGGCTGGATCACTCTGTCTTGTCCTTTACACTCTGGGGAAGAAGAGAACATGCAGAGGAAGAGATGAATCAATAAAGATGATTGATTAAAGGAGAACAATCAGTAGGTTTAAAGAGTTACCTAGACAGAGAGTCAGAATCAGGATGTTTCTCAGCCAGTGTTTCATGTCTGCAGTGAGAGGGGAGGAGAGAGAGGAAGAACATTGATACTCTGATGGATGTGGGCCTTCACATCATTGGTCCTTCCTCTTTATCACCTGTTGAGCAACTCTCAACATTTACATCTCATTTACACTTCATGTGTTTAGCTGACACAGCTCATAATGGGGCTTTGACCCTGTGAATTCTTTGTGTTTTATTCCTGCCAGCAGCATGGCTCTAAGGATGCTAATGTCAGTCTGACAGTTTGTTGACGGGTCGGTCGCTCCAACGCTTTGGTCCAAACTGAAATATCTCAACAACTACTGAATGGATTGTCATGAAATGTTGTTCAGATCTTTGAATGGTCAGTTGAGCAGGAGGAAAAACTGTTTTATTGTTCATGTGATCATGTGAATGTTGATTTAAGACAAACTTGAAAATGTCAAACTGTCTTTTAACTGAAGGAGGATCTATTTTGTCTCTGGATCATGTTGTCAGAGTCCACTTGATGGCGCTGCTGTTCAATCAAAGGAGGAGCTGAAGTATGTAAATGTTCAGTGTGGAGCTGTCAGGTTTTTGTACAGAGTTTTGCTGTTTCCTGTCACTGTGGGCCTCACAGCACAGTAGTACACAGCAGAGTCAGACAGCTGAAGCTTCTGGATCTTCAGAGGAACTGATCTTAAGGTGGAATCCAGTGTGGATGAAAATCTTTCCTTAAACTCGTCCTCTGTTTTCCCCGTTCCGACCTTAAAGCGGCTCAGTATGAATTTGGGGCTGTTGTTTCCATCCTGTTTGTACCAGAAGAGATAATCATTTGTTGAACTGCTGTTATATTGACAGTCAAGTGTTTACTGGCTCTCCTTCAGCAGCAGTCACATCTCCCTTTGGTTGCAGCACGTTGTCTTTTTGTGCTCTGCATTCTGTAAAACAGCAACAAACAGTATCAGTGAGCTGTTAAAGCATCATGTCAATGTTGGATTGATATCACAGAAACACAGTTGTGTTCATACCAAGGCACACAGCAGCCAGCAACACTGAGATGAACAGAGGCATCATATGTGCAGTGTTGAGTAACTGTGAGCTCCAGCAAGTATAAAGAAGGCTGTGATCTGTCTGTTTAGTCTTCATCAACACTAAGTTGGTGGATTAGAAGGAGGAGCCTGATCACAGTGACAGGGCTCATTCACAGCCCTGTGTTATTCCCCCGACTGACAACTTTACACTCAACACATTTTACTGACACTCTCCTTTCCTAGTAGAAACTGCTCTTGTATGGAGTCATCATTGGAAATTTACGCTGACATGTTTCCTGTTTTACAGCTGCTGCACATTTACTTTGTTCTCCAACATATAAAAGCTGCTGATTGTTGTGAACCTGCTATGACCACTTTATATACAACATATACACAACAACAGAGACATATGTACTGAGCTGCAGAGAATCAAATCAAGAGCAGATGCAGTGATCAGAAACTATTGTTTTAATGAGTTATTAAAGGAGGGTAACAGAATGAAGGTTTGGAGTTTTAGCATCTTGTCCAACTCGTTCCAGTCACCAGGAGTGACAAAGTGGAATGAGAAATACCCAGAAGGACGTGCAGACTTTTGAAATGGAAATGACCAAACTAATTTCTCTGTTTTAATTTAATGAGCACAGCCTCAGAGACCTTTTTAACACTGTGGACTGTATTTTAAATCCTGTCTGTTTTAGTCAGTGTCAGTCATCTAGTGAGGGACGTCTTAAATTTTTAACCTTTTTAATGGAAAGATCATTCAAAAGAATCTCCTGATTCTTTATTTGATGCCCCTTGTCCCAACTGTGCTATTTTATCAAGCTTTATGTCTCTTTAAAGTCTCTTTAAATGAGCTCATGATCACTGTGGAACAAGTCAAATGTTCCTCAAGTCCAGTTGATTTAATGCCTGATAAATTTCTTTATGAAGTAATAGATGTGACTTCCCCTTGGTTGTTCTCAGTAATTAACAGTTCTTTACTCTCTGACTGTGTCCCATTTTATTTGAAGACTGTCTGTGTGCAAACACTCATTAAAAAATCTGGTCTTGTTCCATCAGAATTCAACAATTACAGACCAACTTCAGTATGAGCTTTTATTGCAGAACTCCTTGAGAAAACAGTCTCCCTGCAGCTCCTCAAAGTATTGAGACAAAGTGACATTTATGAAAACTTTCAGTCAGGTTTTAGACAGCACCATAGTACTGAGACTGTGATTATTAGAGTAATCAATGATCTTTTAAGAAAGGCTGATGCTTGTGATTGTTCCATCCTTGTGCTGCTAGACTTTAGTGCAGGGATTGATGCGTTTGACCACAAAATTCTGATGCAGGGCAGGGACCCAGTGCTGCAGCCTCTCACAACACTGGGTCCTTCAGCGGTCACTGCTGGGACTGATTTTATTCTCTCTATGTGCTCCCACTTGGACACATTATACACACATAACATTTCATTTCACTGCTACGCTGATGACACACAGCTGTATCTCCACATAAAACCAACCAACACTTCAAACCTCCAGTCTTACAAACTGTCCAGCAGATATTAAAAGATAAGTTCAACTCTGATAAAACTGAGATCATCATTGGCCCTGACTGTCTGCATCCTAACATCCAGTCATCTGTTGGTCCCTGATCAGTTCATGTCAAATCAAATGTCAGAAACTTGGCTGAGCTCTTTGACTCCAGCCTCACTGTTAAAACACACTAATAAGGTTCTCCAGACATGTTAGTACCATCTGAGAAATACTGCTGGGTTATGATCCATGTTGACTTTTAATGGCACCGGAAGTACATGCTGTTAACCACTGAGGAGTTTGGCCTGGGCAAGAATTTCAGCTCATGGGTAGAAATGCGCTATGCCTATCCAACTGCATCAATCCTTACCAACTCAGAGAGATCTGTCTCTTTTAACCTGCATCGTGGTGTTCGGCAGGGTTGCCCACTGAGCCCCCTGCTGTTTGCCATATGCATAGAGCCCCTGGCTATTAGCATCAGAAATAACCCAAAAATTAAACCCACACAACTTGGAAAAATGGATCATCACATAGCTCTGTATGCTGATGATATAATTCTGTCTTTTTCACAGTCTGAAGAATCTGTCCCGTCACTACTGGATCTTATTAAAAAGTTTGGGAGGCTATCAGGATATGCTATAAATTTGCAGAAATGTGAATTTATGCCTCTGAGCGAGGGCCTAGACATTGAGTTCCTTAATAATCTTCCAGTTAAAGTTACTGACCACATAAAGTACCTAGGAACCACTGTCCCCAAACAATCAGACCTGCTTTACAAATTAAACTTTAAAGTCATGATTGATGAACTCAAGAGTGACACTGAATATTGGTGAACACTCCCCCTGTCAATGATAGGCTGCATTAACGCCATAAAAATGGTGACTTTACCAAGGTTTTTTTCCTGCCTAAAACATTTTTAAAACTTTAGATTCGATCATTATGCCCTTTATCTGGGGGTACAAAACACATCGTATTGGTAAAAAACACTTTTGCAAGCTTAAAAACTTAGGAGGACTGGCCTTACCCATCTTCCAGCACTACTACTGGGCAGCTAATGCCTGGGCCATCACTTATTGGCAGGATGCATATCCCGATGAAATTAAAGATACAACCCCCTCATGGGTGGCCATAGAACAGGATATTAGTGACACTTCCCTTCCCTTACTCCATGCGGAAAGAAAACCATCATTTAAAAGGATCAGTTTTATAGTTAAAAATTCATTGAAAGTATGGTACCAAATTAAAAAGATGTTTAAGTTACCAAACACCTCCATTTTAGCCCCCATTTGTTATAATCATGCATTTCCTCCCTCCCAATTAGATGCCATTTTTTCTACCTGGAGGAGGAAAGGTCTTGTTACTATTAATGATTTGTACACTGATTATGCATTCTCTTCGTTTGCTCAGCTTAAGGACAAATTTACACTACAGCTAGGGATGGGTACCAAATTCGGTACTTTTTTAGGTACCGACCGAATTCCGTCGGTACTACCGAGCATTCACGTGAAATCAAACGGTACCATGTTTCAGTACCTAAACGTATCCTTGTGACTGTGAGGAGTGGAAGAGTAGGGTATTTTCCATGCCGGACTTGAACACAACTGTTACCGGCCTGAGCATTCCCCTTTAAGGAGGTGGTGGGTAATGTAGTCTGCACGTAGCCGTGTTGTTGTAGTGTGTATGCTCGCAGGTGTGTCTCCCTCTCCGGTGAAGTGTGTGAGAAGTAACGCCAGCTCTAGCTACTGTAAGTTGTATAGTCAGTGTGATGAAGCTCAACTCTACAGCCATAAAAGTACTGTGTTGTCACGTCAGAGTGAAGGAAAGAGCTGAATAAAGCCCCGGTCCGGTCCATGTGTTCAACTATCCGCCTCTCCTCCTCTGTGTGTGTGTGTGCAAATAGCCCGGACTGCTGGTTACCAGCGCAGAACGAGCCAAGCTAAGGTGCAACGACACTTAGCTTTATAATCAGCTGCTCCATACCACGGTTAGGAGCTACAAAGCTGAGGAGGTAACACAACACAGGCTGAAGACTGTACAACTTTCGACAGCCTCAGATCTACGGCTACAACTCCTGTATTCAGCACCGTTAACATGCCTGCATCCGTTAGCGACGCGTCGTCTGCAGCCAGCAACGTGAGAAGAAATGGCCTTAACACTTCGTCTGCTCCAAGTAAATAAGCCTGGTGACGTTAGCTTGGCATTTTAACTTGCATTAGTTATCATTATCAGCTCGGTTCCTCGCACTTGGTAACGTTAATATTTACAAGTCAGAGGGGAAAGGAAAGGAAGAGGAGTACGTGGAGCTGGGTTTTAATTTGTGCATTATTAAGAAAAAACAGTGTTGTTGTAGTTAAGGGTTTTCACGTTGTTCATGAAATTTGTGAAACAACTGCGGTGTTACAACACAAACAGTTGGATGTTGTTTTGCTATATTTGTTAAAGTTTATATATTGAGAAATAAATATGTTACATTGAAAATTTTTGAGATTTTATTATTAAACAAATTAACATTTATTACCACACAAGCACACACAAAAGTACCGAAAATTGGTACTGTTGAGTACCGATACCGATTCGCAGGTACCGGGTATCGGTACCGTATCGGTTCAAATGTGAAAGGTACCCATCCCTAACTACAGCCATCCCATTTTTTCAGGTATCTACAAATAAGGAACTATGTCAAAAGAAAATCTCAAATTTTGAAGTTTATGACCCTCCTGATGAACTCCAGTCCTTACTGATAACTCAACCTGATACCAGAAAACTGGTATCTAAGTTTGTGAATGTGTTCATGGGTCAGACTGCTCCATCCACATAGCATTTGCGTGAGTCCTGGGAGAGTGAAATTGGAGTACAAATTTCAGAGGATGCATGGGTTAAATGTCTCCACAGCATACACTCTATACTATTCAGTATAAGGTCATACATAGGCTCCATTATTCACGTGTTAAAACTGCATTCATTCTTTCCATCCTCATCACCACTTTGCATCAGGTGTAAACACCCTGGCGGGACCCTGGCTCATATGTTTTGGTTCTGTGAAAGACTTCACAAGTTCTGGTCAGGTGTCTTCCGTTGCTGTTCAGATGTCTATGGACTTTATCTCCATCCCAATCAAGAAACGGCCATTCTAGGCTGGTCACAGCAGCTGGGAACTCTAAGCCATTGCAAAACTTTGTCAATCCAGTATGGTATGGTAATTGCAAAGAAAATCATTTTGAAGATCTGGAATAAAGAAATATCTCCCCGCTTTGAAACCTGGCTCATAGAGTTCTCTAGTACTTCATATATGGAGAAAATTCAATATGAAATGTCAGGGAAAGCAAGGAGGTTTAAACCATAGACTGTATAAAACATGGACGTAGCACCCATGACGTCACCCATTGGTTTCGGGGAGTCAGTTTTGTGACCAAACCATGGGCATTTGAGCTGCGCCATCTTGGATTTTAGTGGGAGTGTACTTTCCATATTTGGCGGAGAGGCGGTTACTCTACGGGTCAGCCGGCCGAGAGCACGCTCACTTAGCTCAGAGCAACGGAGCTAGCCTAAGGCTAATCAGCTAGGCTAATAAGCTAAGCGGCAGCTACACGCAGCTACACCCACCACACAACAGTCCCCGAGTCCGACCCGACTAGCTCAACCCCGTGCGACCGCGACACACAGAAAGCGCTCGTACCCTATTATTTAACTGTGAAACAGTCATTATTATTTCATATTAATAAAATATATTAAAACGTTAAAAAAATATTATTATTGCCATTATTAATAATGATAACAATAAAAATAATGATAATTATAATAATGATAATATATTAAAATGTTTAATATTTAATATTTACCGGCTTTCACCACTGCCTCCATCCACTATCCACTTACAGTTACAGCAGCACACAAACAACAGCAGCCGCTTACTGATGGAGCTGCCCTAATTTATGCAAGAATTTTAAGCCTAAATAACACTAAAACGGTTGTGGTACAAAAAAATTCACCCCCCTCACAGTGTTCACGGAGGTGGAAACTATCAATAGAGACCAAAAACAAAAAATGTACCAGGCTGTAAATATGTTTTTTTAGGCTGTAAAGTTGGCTATTTTAACATGGGGGTCTATGGAGAATTGCTCACTTCTGGAGCCAGCCCCCAGCGGCAGACGAGGAACTGCAGCTTTTTGAACGCGGAAGTGATCCTCACTGCTGAAACCTACAACTCCCCCCCTGGTTTAAACAGATATGTCAACGCTTTCTTGACTATATCACAGTACTGATGGGACCTCCATGACACCTCAACGGCTTTAATTTGTAGCTATATACTTGCTGTAGCATATCTTTTAAAACTTAAACTGTGTAAGAGGATACACATTGAACCCTGTGTAGTAGAGTACACCAATTGTCTTAGTTTGCTTGTTTGTTTATTTGCTTGTTTTTCTTTTATGCTTTGTTTTTTTGTTCCACTCCCTCATATGTGAAGGGAGGGGTGGGAAGGGGCGGATATTGTTCCTCTGTCTGTTGACCGCCTTAGTGTCTTGTCTCTTTTCTATGTAAAAGCCATAAATAAAACATATATATATATAAAAAACTTTTAATGGCATCCTAACTATTAGTCATGCTTTCATGCTGTCATGGTTGGAACATTGTAATGGTCTTTTAACAGGTATAAATCAGAAATTAATCAATATTAAATGTACAGAATGAGTCAGCAAGATCCCCAACAAAAAACAAGAAAAGAGATCATATTGCTCCGATTTGAATTATCTTGTACTGGCTACTAATTTTTTAATGATCGAGTTTAAGACTTTACTCATTTCTAGGGCTGTCAAAGTTAACACGTTACCGCATGAGATTAATCTGGAAACAATAATGTGTAAAAAAAAAAATTTAACGCAGGATTAATGGTGTCACGTGACTCAGGTAGAGTCTGTCTGTGTCTACAGTCTGTGGTCTGTGTCTCCACTGAAGTTGTCCCCCGTCCGCTGAAATACAGAATCGTCCCGTATTTGAGGATTAAATAGCGCGTCCCGTTTTGAATCAGTGCAGACGGGGTTTGTCTCGTATTTCCGTCTTGAATGCAGCTTCATCCCACCCGCTGCCCGGTGAAGAGCCGTCTGACTCTGCCCGTGAAACTCGGTGGTTTGATCACACGCGAGAGTGTAAAACACTGTTAAACTCTTGGTTTGACAGTGTCAGTGACAGTGACAATCAGACTAGTTGTAACTCCGCGAGTGTTTCCTATGACGGACAGTGGCCTGTCAGATGTACGGCAGCTTCAGAGGGACAATATTCTCCATTCACAACCAAGTGACCATAGACTGTATGGATGTGACTTGTTTATAAAAGTTGAGGTGTGCAGACGGATACATAGGCATTTATTTAAAGGTCTCATATTATGCCCTTTCTGATAAGTTTTTATATGTCTCAGAGGTCCTCAAAACATGCTTTGAAGTTTTTTTCATAAAAACACCACTCAGATCATACAGATCAGCAGGCCTCTAAATCCCTCTATTTCAGCCTCTCTAGAAACGAGCTGTTTCTGTGCCTGTAGCTTTAAATGCAAATGAGCTGTGACTAGTCGCGCCCAGTCGCGCCCCTCTCAGGAAGTGGGCGTGAGGGGCCAACCCTGATGCTGGACACGGATACGGCTGGTCTCAGACGCGCTGAAATTCAAACATCCGATTTTGATCCAGAATGTGACACAGACAGAAGCTCCTGCAGAAGTTCAAACTCTGTGGATGCTGCAGGACATTTCTGATGGTAAGTCAACAATTTGGTGTGTTTTGGTACGTTACAATTAGTCGATGTGTGTGTTGATACAGCGCTAAAATGTAGCTCGGTAGATAATGCTAAGTGTAACTCACTCCGCTTGGTCATTATTGAGGGAAATTTTGGTGAATAAGTGACATTGTCTTTTGTGCATGTAGTTAACCGTCATGTCTCTGGTGAGACATGTTAGTACTCTTACCTGTGCAGGTGTTACGTGTCCCAATTACATATTTTGATGATTACTGACAATAAATTCTCTTTTTGTCTGCAATATTCTCAGCAGAGATGCCATCAAAACAGTGTTAACAGTTAAACAGTTAATATAATACTGAGCTTGTTTTTGGTATTCATAAAATTTCACTATCATCATTTAACATAATTTTATCATCAGTTTTCTGAGGTTGAGGCTGTGTGCAGTGGTTTGTAAACTACACTGTTATGTCTCCATATAACGTGCAACAGTTTACCTGTTACAAAGTTCCAACATTATGTGTTTGAAATTTGTCAAAGCTTCCTGCTCGTCCACCACAGCTTGTCTAATGCCTGTCAGGTTTGAATTTCATAGGCCTTACATTTTGTTGAAATATTTACATTTTTCTAATTTTTTTGGATGTGCTCACAACAGACCTTAGAATGAGAGATGACTCTGAATGAGCTGCAAAATTATTTTAAAATCAATATTTTGTGTCAAATGTATTTATCATGGTAAGTTACTGTATATGAAAACAGGATAATGTACAGTGAGTAATCAGTATTGTGAAATAAACTCCTTGAGGATGAATTAACTCCACTTTGTCGGGGTCCTGCATCAGCCTGTCAGGGTTTATTTCACAATACTGAGAAAAAAATTTCACAACTTATTGTAACTGTTGTATTTATGAAGTTAATATGTCAGATTCTTTGCATTTGCTTTACATGACTTCAGTGGTTCATAACATTACAGTGTTCACAAAACATCATGAATGGAGAAACACATCCCATAATAAGTAGATACTGTGCATATTAAACATGAATTCACAGGAGATCATTTTTACACCATGAAGCATTTTATTGAATCACATATATATCACAACATATAACATGTCAAATGATGTACCTATTATCCATGACAGTAAAAAACTGAAATTCACTGAATCCATATGAAAATGTTTGACATATCAAATATTGATGTTTACAAGGCTACAATGCTAACTGGACATCTTTTCCTCTTGTTTCAGTCGTTTACAGGTATCAGCCTATCAGAGTGTTGTGAGCTGGTGCTTCCTCGTCACTCCTCGTCACAGTCTGGTTCTTCAGATTCTCACCATGTTTCCTGGTGCCCAGGGCCGCTATGTTGGATTCAGACCTCCCCTTAGTTGAACCAGGACACACAGCTGGCGACGACCTCCTCCTCGTCTCGCTCCTCATACTGCGCACTCATGTCCTCTGGATCTTCATCCATGTCTGGTGCTGGGTCCAGAAGGACTTTCTCAAAGATGAGGTCCATCAAATCAGCCACATACCCTGTGCAGTATTACACAAAGATTTTGTTTAGACTTAAAAAAAACAAACAAAAAAAACTGTGCTTATCAGTTGTGTGTATTTATATAATTTTAATAATAGTTTTTCTATTTTTTTGTTGAAACTTTTACAACAAAAAATGTGACAGTGCAACTGTAAATACAACATGTACATATGACAAATAAAAGAACGTAACACTTACAAAATGTTGTCTCAGTCTTCACTGGTTTTGCTCTGCATGCTCCTCTCATGGCCTTTGGGAACTTTGCACTTTGAAGAGTTGGTCTCCACCAGATGTGACGTGTGGTTTTTCAGCATTTGTAATACATGTCAGCCAGGCAGAGTCTGGAAGTACAGCAGTACAGAGAAAATCAAAGATGTAAATCATGACAAACTGTACATATTTTAACAAGTTCAACATAACTACAATTCTGTTTACCTGCACAGCTTTCCAAGAAATGGAAACAACATTGTTTGGTGTAAAACAAAGGACGATGCTGTGGAAAGCCTCAGATGAAGTCTGGTGGAGGGGCTCAGTTTTCTAACAGCCATCTTGTTGGTCAGCATCTTCTCCAGCTTGTAGAAGGCAGCAGCTGCTAAAAAAGAAAAAATGTTTACAATACAGTATAGTACAAATAACTACTGACAGTATGTGTGATGAATTTATAAACCAATTAAATGAAACTGTCAGCGTGATTATCTTAACAGAATAATTCTGATCAATACTTCTCACAGTCCTTCTTACTGACTTTTTTTTGTTTTTGTTTTTTAAATTCCTATAATTCAACATTTATTCATTAGAAATGAAAGATAAATGTGATATGTTGCAATGCAGAATTCAAAAACCAGTAAGTATTTGGTATCAATTATCTCATCACGTTACACTGTAACTGTAACACCAAGGGTCTGTCAAATGCTACTGAGACCATATGTGTCATCATACACTGCTATGAGCCTGATACATTTATAATAACACTACTGTGTGTGTGACATGGTCATTGTTACAATACACAATGTTCTTTTTGTGAGTAAAAATCATTAACCCATGTAGTCATGATTTTATGAATTGTATTGATATCAAAGTAGAACAGTCGTCGTTATGGACACGTCCCTCTCCTCCTCCTGCATGTCCTGCACCCCCCACTGAGTTTGTAATGTAATGTAATGCAAACTAAACAGACTATTTCACTTCTTACATTCTAAGCACAGATAAACACAACCGCATACCTGCGCTAATCACAGCGCCGGTTTAGTCTGAATACAAGTTTGTGGGCTTGATTCTGCAGCAGGTAACTACACATTTCAGGTGTGACAAACTTAGCAGCTTGGTGCTAATCTAAGTTACACAGCATCACAGAGGAGAGAGGAGACGTCATAACAACACAAACCTGTCACACAAAAGTTACCAGCATCAATTTACTATTGGGTTTAGTTCATTATCTTCATATGAGGCTTAACGTTTACACAGATTATCTTGACTCTCCCTCAATATTACATGCGTGAGCATGAAGTAGATGCTACTCATATTAGCCGCGATGCTAACGCCATATCGAGCCGACTAAAACACACAACAAAGCAGCATAAACATGATAAAACTTAGCGCTGCCACATGTGAAGTCAGGTCACAGCCAGTGGACACTGATCCAACGTCAGTTTTAGTGTTGAAGTGACTCCGGCTTTGTACTGAGTCTGACCCTCGTTCATGAAGCAGTCCACACACACACACACACACACATCACTTTACCCAGTGTTGTGGGGACATTTCCGTCAAAAACAAAATGAATCCATTGAGTCTTCTCTGGGTGAGATGATGGCAGTAAATGAAGACATTTGTGCTTGTTGCTACAGCCAACAACAGAGCACTTGCCGTACTTTGCTCGTGCTTTCAACATCTTTATTTACCAGAGCAGCATTAGCGGGGGAAAAAAATGGCGACCGGGAGGCGGACCTTCAGGTTTCCAGGGGGTGGCAGCAGAGGCAGGGCTTACTGCCCAGAGGAGGCAGCTCCTTGCCTAGAGGAGGCGGCGTCCCGCATATGATGTCATATTTTTGGGAAAAATCCAACGGAGTGTTTTTGCCTGCATTCACTGAAAGGTGGAGCAAGCAAGAGAGGGAGAGAGTGCACTGTTCTCATATCAGGGGAGTCTGTAGGCAGGCCGGGGACACATATTTTCACTGGAAAACCTTGAAAAAGTGCA
The DNA here is from genome assembly GCA_034769285.1 of Lutjanus argentimaculatus. Classification (NCBI taxonomy): domain Eukaryota; kingdom Metazoa; phylum Chordata; class Actinopteri; order Lutjaniformes; family Lutjanidae; genus Lutjanus; species Lutjanus argentimaculatus. Next base: position 64,597 of record JAWZSL010000161.1, read on the forward strand.
TTTTGCATAATATGGGACCTTTAATACACTAATCAAAATGTAGTGCTGATGTGAAAAAATAAACAACTATGATGTGTTATTATTTTTCACCAATCTGTAAAATTACATCCTTAAATTGTAATAGATTACTGTATTACATCCTTCAATACTATATAAGAAAGAACAGAAGAAAATACAAGTAATATTAGTTTATATAATATGTAGTATTTTAACTGTGATTAATCACAGAGTAGTATTGCGATTAATCAAATTAATTTTTTTAATCGTTTGACAGCCCTACTTATTACCAATGCTTTAAATACTTTTCATGAAGTTTTTATTTTGATTGTAAATTGTCAGTTTAGTATTTTTGGTTCTCTGCAGCTGTGAGAGGTCAAATACAAAGATGGTGGAGTTGTTGTGGAAGCTTCAATAAGACAATTTTGAAACTGGGTAAAAGTTGTTAAAGTCTGATTCTACTGATGTTTTAATGTGGATTTTGATGAAAATATAAATTCAGGGTTTTATTATTGACTGTTTCAGTGTCTATTTGTTGTGTATCTCTAAGTGTGGAATAATGGAAGCAGCTCATTGAGGCCTAATGAGCCACAGAGATGAAGAGGATTTAGTGAGTAAGTCAGTTTCCATTTCTTATTTTTCATGGTGTGTTGTGTTTGAAGCATCATCCAGTTGGTTTGTCATTGATGTGGATTTGCTGCTCATGTGAATCCTCCCACAGTGTTTCATTAGCAGCTGTAACCACAGTGACTCTGATAAAACAGGAATTAGCAGAATCCATCTGATATGAAGCTGTGCTTTGAATACCACTTCCCTCCTCTTTGAAGAGTAGTCACATATCTGTCTTCAGGTTTTTGTACAGCCTCTTCTACACTTTGTATCACTGTGTTTCTAGAGCACAGTAGTAGAGAGCTGTGTCTGCCAGGGTTAGGTCTCTGATGGTCAGTTCAGTTGATGTTGCTGATGTCTGAGAGTCATATCGTTTATCAGGAATATATTTGCTACTGTACCCTTTTGCTCCTTTCCAGAGTATAAACTGAGGTGCCTGTAGGTCAGAATGATGTCTGTACCAGTAAAGGAGAGGACCACCTGATGTTGTTTCATAATCACATCTAAGTGTGACAGGTTGTCCTTCTCTTCCACTGACTTCATCTTGTACAGGAGAGATTTTGTCTCCAGCTATTAGTCCTGGAAAAAGTGTGGGAAAATGAAGCCATTAGACTAAGATTGTTCATGAGGCTTGAGAGGAGAAGACAGTGGAAAATATCAAGTGTACAGTGTTATTTCTGTGGACAGAAAGAGCTCAAGTGTTGAGAGATTTCTGCTCTCAACTCCAGTTGACATCAATTTTTGGGAAAAAGGGAATCCAAACATGTTGTGCTTTGTATCTTACCAAAGAAAAGAGCAGCAAGAATAATCCACAAGCCAATGTTCCATCTCTACAACAAGGTTTAAATCAACAGGAGAAACTAGCTGATGTTCAACATTCAGTGTGAGAATTGTTCTCTTCACAGCAGCAGTTATTATTGACACAATGCTTGAACACAGTGCAGAAGTAGAGCACCGCCTACTTGATAATGTGGCCCTCTAGTGGAGGTAAAAGTTCACTACAACAGTGTGGAAAAAAAGGCTTCCAGCAGCTTGTCAGTGTGTCAGCTTGTGTCTTTGTACAGAGTTTTGCTTTTTTCCTGTCACTGTGGGCCTCACAGCACAGTAGTACACAGCAGAGTCTGTCACTGCAGCAGAGGAGATCTGCAGATCCATTTGGGTTTTATCTTCACTCACTGTAACAGACAGTCCAGAGACGGGGATTTTGTATTATTCTTCCTTTTCCCGAATGAGAGATGAGGAACTCTCACTTGGTGACAGTTTGGAGTATGTGTAGGACAGAGTAACAGTGCTGTCTTCTAAACTGGACTCTTCTTTCTTGTCTGGACTGAGTTCTTCACAGCTGACCCCTGAAGGAAAAAAATAACTCTGTTATTCATGTTGTAAAAGACTCAATAAATGATTGACATTCACATGTTTTTGGGAAATTCAACTTTTTCATGCTGCATCATCTAACATACCTGTTAGAATGTGCAGGAAACATGAGAGAAACCACACAATGATGCAGTGACAGCATGTTGAATAAAGGTAATGTTTGTGGTTTGTGTATTGAACTCTGCTGAATATGGAAGTTCCTCTCTCTTCTATAGTTCAGTAACAGCTTAGCTCCTCCCTGAATCTCTCTGTCTCCTCTTAGATCTGTATTTTCACTTCTCTCTGTTACACTTCCTCCTGGTTAACACACTGGTAGCAACGTACAGACTTCTTATAGAATAGAATAGAATAGAATAGAAATTTATTTTATTGTCATTGCCGATTATGACAAAATGAAGTATGAATCCTCTTGGTACATTCACCCGATCAGATAACAGTTGAACACAGAGAGTAAGAAATCATAACTATAAACATGTAAAATTTATATCAAATATAAGATGTACAAATGTAACCACTAAAAAACAGTGAAATAGTTTATTGTTGTAAAGAGAGTGAATTTGCTATAAGAACAGTTTTGTAGCTGATATTTTACTCCTGGATGTTGCAACATTTGCTGACCCCTTACAGAAATGCATTGGCTATTAAGTAGTGCATTATGAATAATACAGAACATATAACTGTGCAACATCATATATACATGCATACAAGGTGCTGTTGCATGAAAACATGAAGATTCAATATATTCTGTCTTTTCAGTGTTCTCTAAAGGTGTTTTCACACCTGCCTCGTTTGGTCTGGTTAAACTGGACCATGGTCCTGTTGAGTCTGGTTTGTTTGGGATCTTGTGAAAACTGTCATTTGAACCCTGGTGCGGACTAAAAAACCAGACAAAGTCCACTTGAAAAGGTGGACTTGGTCTGGTCTGGTCTTGGTGCAGTTCCAAACGAACTCTGGTGGGGGTTTGTTTGTGATGTGAAAGCAAATGAGCCGACCACAGGATTTTATAATAGAAGATGTGATTTTGGCCTGATTTTAAAAGCTAAAAGCAGTTAATAAATCCATCTGCTGATTGTTAAAATCTGTTCAGGAGGTGATTGTATAATTGATAAGACATTTATATCCTATAATTACTAACAGGTAAGTATTTCTGCACAGGTTTTTTTCCCTGATTAAAAACTGCTGTGCTTGATTCCTACTCTGTGCTTTGTCTGATTAAAAAGTGTGACGGCGATCCCACAGTAACACAAATGTATGTCACACATGAAAAAGTAGGATGAAGGGTAGATGCACTCCCTCTCTCTCTCTCTCTGAACAGGGGAAAACAAAAAATCCAGATACTTTCTTCTTATTCTTTTCTTCTCCTCCCAAAACTTCTGTAAACTCAACATATAAGATCTACAGTTGGGCTGGCAGACTCTCAGTCTCTATGTGGACATTACACACATATGAGCCACAGCAGGTCAGCGAGGTGCGCACAGAAGTTCAGTGTTCAGGTGTTCACAATTTGCTGGTTATTTTTGTGTGAGCTTAAATATACAAATCTGAAGCATTAAAGCACTGCGCAAACTTCTGTCAGCCAGAATCTGATTTTCCCACGTTGGCCCTGATGATGCAATGATGATGCAGGATGGCAGTCAACAAAACTGTCCAATCATGAGTTACCTGTCAGTCTGTAAAACTGCATTTTTTCCTCCTCTTGGTTCATTTGTAAAAAGTTAATGTGAACATGAACCAGACCAGGACTAAAATGCAACAGTGTTTCTTTTTTTTTCTTTTCATCCGGACCAAATGAACCGAACGTCAGGTGTAAAAACACACTTAGAGTCTGTTTGTCTGTGATTTAATGGACCTGAAGCATCTACCAGAAGGTAGTGGATCAAAACAGATGATGTCCTGGGTTTGATGGGTCCTTCAGTATGTTTGCTGCCAATGATCCTCTGTGCAGTTTCCTCTGAAGGACTTTCCTGTCTGTTGCTGAGCATGCTGGTGTACCACACATTGATACAGTACACCAGCACACTGTCAGTGGAGCAGCAGTAGAAAGACCCCAGCAGGTCTCCTGCAGGTAGTTTATCATCAGTGATCACCTGTAAGTGGAGTTGCTGCTGAGCCTTCTTCAGTACTGTGGTGGTGTTGGTGGTCCAGGAGAGATCTTCATCAGTGCTCAGGAACCTGAAAACAGGAACCCTTTCCACCCCAGTCCCCATTGATGTGTAGTGGATCAGGGTTCAGTTCAGGTTGAGATTGTTCTCTCCCAACACCAACCACAGTCGTGTCCTCACCAAACTCAGTGATGGTGTTGGTGGGAATGGGTGGAGGTACAGTCATATGTGTACAGGGTTAGAGGATGTGGTTCAGCACACAACCCTGTGGGGAGCTGGTGCTGAGTGTGATGGGGGAGGAGAGGTGGGAGTCTAGTCTACCAGTCTTGGGGAAGTTTGTTGGAGATGCTTTATCCAGTGGCAGGTTTGTGCTGGGAAAGTCTGTAGTCAGTCAGGTAAGTAACCAGTCTGCTTGGGATGAGTTAAAGGCAGAGCTGAATACTTTGAAAAACATCCTCACAGAGCTCCCCTGGTGTTCAAGGTGGGTCAGAGCAGTGTGAAGAGAAGTGGTGATGGCGTCCTCAGACTTGTTAGCTCTGTAGGCAAACTGGTGTGGGTCAAAGGTGGGAGGCAGGTTGGCTTTGATCCACTTGATTTCTCTCTTCGTTCAGTTTAGGAGTCAGTCGAGGGTGTGGAGGTGTTGCTGTCACCCCTGAAGGTTCTTTTCAATCAGTGATCAGGAGAAGGAACTGAGGAGCTGATCCAGGATCCTGTCGATACCACTGGAGATTATCAGCTTTAACTGAATAGTGACAGGACAGAGTAACACTACGGACCCTCTGATGAAAAACACTTCAGCTCTGCTGGCAGTAATATCATCTTCCAACGTGTTACCTAGTGAGGGAAACAACATGTTATATTTAGAGTTCTGATCCAAAGTCAGAAATCCATCATTTGAAAAACATCACATGTTGACAAAAACATAAAAACCCTAGAAGAGTTGAAAAGAACAAAATTGCAGTGAGTTTTTTCCATGTTTACAGAGGTGAAATGCTGTAATTGAAGGGTTCAGTATGAATAAGTTTTGTGAGTTGTGTTTGGTCTGATGTTCACAGCTGGAATCAAAAAGTTCTCTGACATGAAGCAGCTCTGCAGTCAGTAGGAGGAGACTCATATGTCAAATTATCCTCATTTCTGAAGCTCTTCATCACAACTGTGTCTCAGGAGTGACAAGAATCTAGACTGTATCATCACATCCCACTGAAGTTTAACAGTGTGTGTCTCCCTCTAGTGGATGTTGTGGAGTATTCTGTTGTCTTTGCTCCAAAGGTTTTTGTACAGAGTTTTGCTGTTTCCTGTCACTGTGGGCTGCAGAGCACAGTAGTACACAGCAGAGTCAGACAGCTGAAGCTTCTGGATCTTCAGAGGAACTGATGGTTTGTTGACTGTAGCATGAAATTTGTCTTTGTGGAACTCTGGAGAATTATGTTCTGTTCCAAAAGTATCATGTGTAAAATGTACAAAGGAGAATCATTTCCTTCTTGTTTGTACCAGAACAAATATGGATTTGTTGCACTGGTCCCAAAAGTACAGTTCAGTGTAACAGTCTGTCCTTCAGTAGCAATGACATCTCCTGTTGGCTGGATCACTCTGTCTTGTCCTTTACACTCTGGGGAAGAAGAGAACATGCAGAGGAAGAGATGAATCAATAAAGATGATTGATTAAAGGAGAACAATCAGTAGCTTTAAAGAGTTACCTAGACAGAGAGTCAGAATCAGGATGTTTCTCAGCCAGTGTTTCATGTCTGCAGTGAGAGGGGAGGAGAGAGAGGAAGAACATTGATACTCTGATGGATGTGGGCCTTCACATCATTGGTCCTTCCTCTTTATCACCTGTTGAGCAACTCTCAACATTTACATCTCATTTACACTTCATGTGTTTTAGCCGACACAGCTCATAATGGGGCTTTGACCCTGTGAATTCTTTGTGTTTTATTCCTGCCAGCAGCATGGCTCTAAGGATGCTAATGTCAGTCTGACAGTTTGTTGACGGGTGGCCTGAAAAAGAACATTGACTCTGTCTACAGTACCACATGTTTGATATCACCTGCAGACTACAGTAGACTACAGCTGTCCTCACTACTTCTTGGTTTCATGTAGAAATGCAGCAGCTTTATATATTTTTAACTTCTCTCTCTCTCCACACTTTATTCTGCATCTGCTCCTTCTGCTCTCATAAACTTTTCCTCTCTCTATTCCATCTCAATTTTCTATTGGTAGGGGGTGGGACTTATTTGAAAATGCTGCATTATGCTGTCAGATCTTAAAATAGCCTCCTGTTAATGTTTGTTCTCATTTTTGGTTCCATAATTTTACAGTATTTCCCTGTATTTAGAAAGAACAGTACATTACTGTGAGAATTTGGCTGTATTTTTCCAGCCATTTATCACAGTGCAGCCCTAATGTCTAGATAGTCCACAGTCTCTGAACACTGACTTGAAGTCAGCTCTAGTTTCTGCTCATACTACAATAACACACACAATGTCTGTGAGTTTAACAGATGTTCTTGTAACTCAGGTTACAAGTGCAGAACAGAGCAGGATGTAAACAGTACAAGACATCAGGAGCATGTGATCTAGTCTGATCTCACGGTGCACCAGCAGCCAATCAGAGCTGCCGCTGTGTTACAAACAGGTAGCAGGTGCTGTGCATTAGGCAGATGAATGGGACTCAGTAGGGAGACGAGCTGCTGCAGGTCAGTAGGGGAAAAGTTCAACCAGATTCAGCCCAACAGTTTTCAAAACTTGAAGTGTAAAATGTGCTGTGGTTCTGTTACTGACCTGTAGATATCCACCACACTGACACTTTGTGAAAACCTGTTGAATGAATCCTCTGAATGCACAGATTGGTGAGTGGCTATTAAAGCTATTATTGTTAGCATTAGCATACTGTCACAGTGCAGACTGGTAACTAATCAGCTGTTCTGCAGGCAGTTTGTTGTATGTTTGCCTGATGAGTATCAATGAGCTGTTGTGAACCACATGGGCCGAGACATCTAGTAAATGCCAAAACATTTAAAGGTTGTATGAAATGATTTATG
>JAWZSL010000162.1:0-70254 GCA_034769285.1 Lutjanus argentimaculatus
GTTGTTCTGTTGGAGAAGGAATCAGTCCTTAAAGAAATTTAAGTCTGTTTTGATCAATGAACTTATTACTTGAGGTTTGGTAGACTTGGAGTTGCTTCTTGAGACAGTGTCCATACACATCAGAGAGCTTTGAACGCATAATTAACGCTCTCCAGCGGGAATGTTATCTGATTGAGGTGCATTAGGTACTAGGTTCTCAAGGGGGGTGAGCGTCCCTGGAGGATCTCCATCTGACACTTTTAGTATTCTTGGCATTGCGATGTCTCCGGGGATGTGGATTCACTTGGGTGAATCTTTGGCCAAAGCTGTAAACATCTCAGTCCTGTAAATGAACATCTGACTTGGGTCCTTTTTAATCATATTCCTGATTTTGGAGAGAAGAAGGGCTGCTTCTCCTACATTTGAGGAATCCTGATTGAGTACTACTAATAATTTTGGATATGCCTTGTTTTAATCTTACTGCCAAAACACGTTGTGAAAATCTTATAATCAGTATTTAGAAGAGTAATAGGTCTTAGATTACTTAAATATCTTTTATCTTTTCTGGCTTTTGGTATTAATTGAATGATGCCTTGTTTCATTGTTGTCGTTAGTTCTTTTTTTGGCCAATACATTCATTGATTGCCTGAAAAAGCAATATCTTGATTTCTTCCCACAAATGTTTGTAAAAATTAGCTGTTATTCCATCTGAACCTGGTGAACCTTTTTAATAATGCAGTCAAATTCTTTGATTCTCAGGTCTTCCTCACAGACCTCTCTGAAGGTTTCATCAGTTACAGGAATCAAATTTTGTATTTTCTTGTTCCTTGACAACTGTTGTCACTTGAGTTAAGAACTTTTCCTGTAGTCAGACAAATAGTAGCTTGAAAAGATGTTACCTTGTTGCTTGACGGTTTCGACTTGCAGCTGCAGTCTTCCTCAGAAGCGTCATCTGACGTGTTGATGACGTGTCATTTAACAGCTGGACGGCCCAGCGAACCTGTCAGAGTCCGCTGGGCCGTCCGCTGCCCCCCCGCCCTGGGTGGTCTCTGGAGCAGGGAATCCCAGGTGTGCGAGAGGGTGTACGCCCCCTCGTCTCGGTTGATGGTGTCTCTCGCCCGCTTTCTGATTTCGATCGCCTCTTTGATCCAGCGCTTGAGTTTATTTGTTTCTGATGTGATTATTGTGCTGTTGTCCCAGTCCATTATGTGGTTTTCCCTCCTGCAGTGGTCTGTGATGGCTGATTTTAGATTTTCCTGGTCTGCTTTGTCTTTTTGTGTCCGGGTGAATCGTGCTATTATTTTCTTTTTCGCATTCTTTTTGATGTTCTTTTTTCCTTATCATAAAAGCCCGCCCTGTTTCCCCGATGTATGTTTTGTTGCATGACTTGCAGGGTATTTCATAGATGACGTTACATTTGTGATCCGGGGCTATTTTGTCCTTTGGGTGCACTAACAGCTGACGGAGTTTTGTGTGAGGTTTGACTGCTGTGTGGATATGGTGTTTCTTCATGGCCCGCTGTATCCGTTCTGTTATCCCCCGGATGTATGGGATGGTTATGATGTCTTTGGGTTTGTCGTCTGTCTTTTTGTGTTGTTTCGTTTTCTTGTCTTTGTTCTTTTTCTCTTTGTTTATGGGGGGGCGTACACCCTCTCGCACACCTGGGATTCCCTGCTCCAGAGACCACCCAGGGCCGGGGGGCAGCGGACGGCCCAACGGACTCTGACAGGTTCGCTGGGCCGTCCAGCTGTTAAATGACACGTCATCAACACGTCAGATGACGCTTCTGAGGAAGACTGCAGCTGCAAGTCGAAACCGTCAAGCAACAAGGTAACATCTTTTCAAGCTACTATTTGTCTGACTACAGGAAAAGTTCTTAACTAATTCGAGAAGACAAAATGAACATTTTCAATTTGTTGTCACTTGATGTAACAAATATTTGTTTTTTTGTTCATTATTGTACCCATAAACGTTGACCAAAATAATAATGACACTATCCATTTCCAGAACACATGCTACCCAGTGTCCTTCATTGTCTGGCTTATTAGTTATGATCTTACCAGGATATCTGTTGAAACATATAGCAACTCCTGCAGAGTAATTTGTACCATGACTACAAAGGATTTTGTCACCCCACTGTTGAGTCCAGAACTTAACGTCTGATATGTCAGAGTGTGTTTCTTGAAGAAATATGCAATTTGCTTTCTTCCCTTTACAAAACAGAAAAACAGCTTTACGTTTAAAGAAGAGAAGGAAATATCAGTTTTTAACATTCCAGTTAAATCTTTTATGAACACATAAAGAACAGTAGAACTTTTTCTCTGAAGAAAACTTTAAAGGAGTTGGAGCAGAAAACGTGAGATGTGAGTCCCATAGTCACAACTTTTCCACCTTGTTCATCATCTTCAACTTGCGTTAAGGCCAAACCTGGCGACTCCTCTGAGATGCGCTTGCCGTCGATGAAGCCGAATGGACCTCTGAAGCCTGCTGCCTCGCCTGCTTTCCTCGCCTGCTTTCCTCGCCTGCTCGACTCTTGGCTGCAGCGCCCGTCTGGACAGCCAGTCCTCTCGTGTCAGGTCTTCTGTAAAGCGGATTCCTTCTTCTTTGCAGACTGGTGGAGTTTTGGTTCACTTTCAGATGTCATCTCTCATCGTGCGCTTAGCAAAGAGGACTATGACTTGTCGATGTCTGTTTTCTGTCTTCCTTCCAACTCTGTGAACTATGTCGACCACATCCTCCATCTTATCAGCCAGGTCAGGTGCGATTTTGCACAGAAGTTTTACAACCTCTTCTCCAGGGTTTTCGTTGATGTTTTCCTTTTTGCCTTTTATGCAGAGGCACCATCTTCTTTTATATCTTTCTTGATTCAGCATGCGTCTTTTTATGTCTTCGTTTTCCTTTCTAAGTATTTCCATCTCCTTTTCCAGGTTTTTAACTTTCATCTTACATTCTTTTAGTTCCTGTGAGTTCACCTGTACCGTTTTGGATATTGAAGCTAGCATCGTGCTATGCTGCTGCATCTGACTGCTGATTTCCTCCATGCGGTCATCCACACATTTTCCTAATGCATCAATTCAGTAAGGTCTCTGATGTAGTTGTAACTTCAGCAGACGAACCCTTTGCCTTCTTCTCCAGGTGGGCTTTTTCTTGAGTGTTTGTATCAGGGTTCTAAATTAACACCCGCCAACCGTTAAATGCGGGTTAAAATTCATATTGGCGGGTGTTAATAAAAACTTACTAGCCAGTTTGGCCGGTGGTGCATGAGGCAATCATGTCAGTCAGAGCCGCTCTACAGTTCTCGGTCATTTGTCCCCCTGGCAGTCCTTCCTACATTTCCCATGAACACTGCCGTAATGCTACGTGATGACGTATAAGACGTCCATCGGCTGCGCGCAGGCACGCTACAGTCTGTAGAGCAGGGTTGCCCAAACTTTTTTGACCCAAGATCTACTTTTCAAGTAGCCAACCTCCTGAGATCTACCAGTCCAGTGTCAACATCGCAAACCCACACACATCGTTTCCAGCCTGCAGTAACTAACCTCACGACACCTTTTCTTGTTGTCACACAACCACTAGACATCACATCACAAACCCTCCCTCTCTCAAACACACACACACAGACAAATTCCTCTCACACAGTTGCCAGTTTGCATAGTGCGCTGTAGCACAAACCTGCTCTCTCTGCTCCTCTCTCTCTCTCTCTCACACCACACACACACACACTCACAAAAAACTTTTTTTTATATACAGAACACAAAACAGCATATATCTAACAACAAAAACTTACAATAAAACCACACATATCCAACAACATAGTACAAAACAAATATAGACGCATAACTACAACAAAACAAAACATACAGTTAAACACAAAAAAATAGTGCTGTCAAACGATTAAAAATTTTAATCAGATTAATCACAGGGTTGGTTGCTGGATTAATTTCGATTAATCATGATTAAATATCATTCATTTTTTATCTATATTAATCGCGTTTCATTTTGCATGAGCAAACAGACTCAAGAAAGAAGGGAATATATATGCACTTAACGTGTTTATTAAACACCTTTAAAGGTTCATGTTAACAAAAAACTTGTCTCTTTTTCCAAACAAACATTTATCCACATTAATGTGGCCCTGTTATTCATGTTTTTGTATTAATGCAGCAGGATCATTTACATCAGTGTCACTCTGAGCAGACAGCAAACCACACACCGAGGAGATGAAGAGGAGAGACAGAGTCTGGACTCTTCATCATGACTTACAATAACGCAGCGCAGTCACAAACGTTTTGTGGAGGAGACCAGCGTCTGTCAATTTGGACTTTAGAAAGACCGACATTTTTATCTGTAGTGTTTAAACCACAGAACTGTACAGTAACATCAGGATTCATCATCAGTAAAGTTTTTATATCGGTCAGTAGCCTACTTCACGCACACGCTCCCCCTCCCTCCCTCCTCTCTGCAGCTCGTCTCTCCTCCCTCACTGTTATGATTGATCGGCATGAAATAATTTAATATTTAAAAGTACATAAATCGGACTTGGAGTTAAAAAAAAATCACGCACCACAGACGTGCACGTTAAAATGATTCATGATCATTAAAGTTTTTTATATCAAGTGGACACATCTGTCCATATTCTCTCTCTCTCTCTCTGCTCAGACTTATTTCAATTTTTACCTGGTTTCAGGTGGAGCTGCAGCTCGATCAGCAGTCATTCATCTCCTTCCTCATATATTTCTGTTTCTTTGCGCTGAGCCAGCTGCTTACACAGACAAGCCTGTTTACATTGTCGGGTGACAAAAGCTCGCGTCTTCGCAGCTGCGAGCTGATTCATTTCCAGCTGATCAAACTATTGATCAGGCCAATATAACAGAACGTGCGTTAACGCGCGTTAAAAAAATTAGTGGCATTAAAAGGAATTTGCGTTAGCGCTTTATTAACCCGTTAACTTTGACAGCCCTAAAAAAAAAACCTTTATTTTTTTCATTTTTTCCTACACCCCTCGTGATCGACTTGGGATCAGTCCGCGATCTACCAGTGGACCGCGATCGACTGGTTGGGCACTCCTGCCTTACATCATGAGATGTGAGTGAACAGGGCCAGCCTAAGGCAACACTTAAGGGAGCTCCACATGAAAGCTTTAATGCCAACCAGAGCAGGTGGAACCTGGTGGCTACCACACCTCTTCAAAGCACTTGACCATTTTCTCAGGGGATATGCTGGCATTGTACGCCACTTAGAGGAGAAGGTAATTTATAGCCTACTAAAACCAGCAGTGTAGATGGATAATTTAATGTCTGCGTTCTTTTTCTCTTCATCAGTTTTAAATGCTGTCTGTGATATAATGCAGTTGTTTTGTTTGTAGTCCCGGGAGGCCACAAACATCAATGCTGTTCTGAGGGCAAAGGCCAAGGGGTTCCTCAACATAGCCAAGGATGGTGGAGTGCTCAGGTTTTGCTGCCTTCTCCATGACACCATCTGTGAACTGAGCAACCTCTCCAAGTCACTGCAGAGGTCAGTGTCAACCCTGGCTGAAGCTCAGAGCTGCCTGTCCCCCACTCAGGCTGTCATAGAAAAGTACAAGTCAAGGTATGTATCAAATATCCTACAATTTATGATTTGATTTTAGGTTGTGTTGGTGTGTTTTCACCTCCGTAGTAAATAAATAAATAAATAAATAAATAGATATATAAATAGATAAATAAATAAATACATAAATATATACATACATAAATAAATGAATGAATAAAAAGACACCCATCCATCCATCCGTCCTCCTGAAACTTACTGATGCCGACCAGCATGACAAGGCAAAGAACGAGCTCATCGATTCTCTGTGCCGGTGCATCACTGCTAGATTTAGTGATGTGAACAGTGGTGTCCTGCAGGCTATGTGGCTAACCAGTTTCCAGTGCTGGCCAGAGGCAGACAAGAATTCAGGTTAGCAATTCAAATGTAATGGACAAATCTTTACGCATTTTATGTTTTAAGACAACTGCTTAACTTTATATTAATGTTTTCCCCTTTGTTCTCAGATTTTGGTGATGAAGAGGTAAACAAACTCATCAGTCACTTCCGACCTCTTCTGCTGTCTGCTGGAATGGATGTGGAGTTGATCCCTGATCAGTGGACAGTTCTCAAGACTGAACTGTACACAGCAGGATTCAGCCAAGGTACTTGGAGAATGATTTTTGAGGAAAAAATCTCATACAGATGTACCTTAACAGTAGCATTTTTAAACAAGTGCTTGAAAAGCTCTATAGAAATGTCTAATATTGTGAGACTACAGTTTTATTTTGTTTATCAGGAATCAGAGTAAATGTCATTTTTTAAAGGCACAATCCAAATTTGATGCCCTCTTTTAATAACTAAAGTTGCATTTGAAAATAATTGTTTGCAAGTGCATAATGTTGTCTGATCCTGCTACAGGAACCTTTGAGAAGACCTACTGTGAACAGAATGCTGCGCCATCGGTGTCCTGACGTCCTTGATCTCTTTGATGCTCTCCTCACCATCCCTGCAACTACAGCTGACTGTGAAAGAGGGTTCAGTGTTATGAAGCAGGTAAAGAGTGACTGGCGTTCACGCCTGAAAGGTGAGACCCTCTCTGACCTCCTGAAAACCCAGTTGTGCTCACCTGACATCAAAGACTTCAATCCAACCAAAGCCATTGACATCTGGCATGCTGACAGTTTGCGCTCACGCAGGCCTGAGTTTGTGCGCAAACACGTAACAAAAGGAACTGAGGGTGGCTCAGATTCAGAGAAATTAGTTCAGAGAGCTCTGAAGACATTTGATTCAGAAGATAGATACTTTATTGATCCCAAACGTGGAAATTACCAAAATGAAAAATAAATGAAATGTTTGCACTTTCTGTGTATATTTTGTTGCATGTATTGTGCTTTCTGTGCATTTTTCATGCCAACGATGTGAATAAAATGATCAAATGCATTCAGTGGCACTTAATCTCTCTTATTTTCACCGGAAAAAAATTTGCCTAGTGGAAATTCTGATTGGCTGGTAACTTTAGAAAGTTACCAGCCACATTGGCTGGTGATCAAAAAAGTTAATTTAGAACCCTGGTTTGTATGTGTTGCATTTCCTCTGTCCCGTTTGTTAGAGCTAGCTGTCTCCATGGGTGTAGTGTAGTTGTGCTCTTCTCTTGTGCTCTTCTTCTGAAAGTGGAATTTTAGGCCGCCAGCAGGTAGTACATTAGGACTCCTGGTGGAGCTCTGAGGGGTGCGTCTGTTCAGCACGACATCCTACCGAGGTAATTCAAAGGGATACTCAGACATTGTACAGATGAAACCCTGAGTTGCTGCCTAATTCTGCCAAAAGAGGGAGTATGCCCTTAAGTGAGTGCTTTTTGTTCTGAGATCTAAACCAAAAAGAAAAATGGTTAAAGAGAGCTGATTTTCTCTTTTTATTGCTGTCAGAAATAAAAACAGGAGAAAAATCCAAGTGATAATACTAAAATATAAATAAATAAATGAATAAATTAAATTAAACAAATAATAAAAATAAAATAAATAAAAGAAACAGGATCAATTTTGGTGTTTCTTACTTTAAAAAACATAGATAAAGGTCATTATTATTATTATTGTTATGTGAGCAAATCTCCTATGAAATCGACCACAAACATTATCCCTGCACAATCTAATGTGTAGCGTTTTACTAACTCACTGTCACTCAGCACTTCCTCATCTTTCTGTCATTTTCTTGTCTGCTTAAGAAACATTTAAGCCTCCTCCCTACTCTAACCACTTTTCACCTCATGAGCTCTTAGGGGCTAAGATATGTGAATAACTTAGAGTATCTTCATCAAGATCTACTCTTAACTTTAAGGGGCAATTCTTAGAAAATGTCACAGTTCTAAAAATTGTCGTAGAAGTTTGTACGAAGAAGCTTTGTGAATATGGCTCCAGATGAATATGAAGGATAAAACAAATTGATTTTTTTTTTCGTCGTTAATAACAGGGCAAGTTGAGGAGTGTGACATGAAAGGTGGGGAGAGAGACAGGATGATATGGAGCACATGGCCATGGGCTGGAATCAAACCAGGGCCCCTGCAGCAAGGATTCAGCCTTTGCATATGGAACATGTACAGTTCCAGGTGTTTAAAACCAGGCTTCCATTAAACACACAGTAAATATATGACAAATATATAAATATATATAAGGATACCATTGTTTGACTTGAGATTCTTTTCAAATCTACACTAGACATACAACATTTAAAATATACCTCCAAACAGTCAGATAAGCTCTTCATTTTCCACTCAAGGGGTTAGAAGCTAGTTTCCACATTACAGACATTAAAAATCAGATGATATGTATTAAATAATATAACAGCCTGATTTTTTTGGCTTTAATAACAGGGCAGACTGAAGAATGTAACAGGAAAGGTGGCAGCGAGAGAACAGATGACATGCAGCATATGTCCAAGGGCTGGAATCAAACCAAAGCCTCTGCAGTAAGGAGTCTGTCTTTGCACATGAGGCATGTGATCTACCCATAGACTGTATATAGAAGTGGACGGAGCTTCCGGCTCTGAAAAATGAAGCCAATGCGGAAGTGCAGTAACGCTGTATTCTCACCGAAATCCAGCAGGGGCGCGCGAGCTGGCTGCAAAAAGAAGCCCGGTTCCATTGACACCCGTTCTAAAATGCCGAACTTTACAGCTGAAATAAACATATTTATAGCCCGTGTCAAAAAAACGATTTTGGTCTCTATCGCTAATATCCCCCACCATGTTCACTGAACCAGACTTGAATTTTCATATAAGCCATTCGTTGATTTTATATTAAGGCTTAAAGTTCTGTATAATTAGGGGCGTGGTTTCGTGATTGACAGGCGTAGTGCCCTATGGTAGTGCCACTCACTCGCTCCCTTAGACTATACCGTCTATGGTCCCGCCCTGCTCCACCGTCTCAACCAATCTTATTCACATGCGGTTTCAAAACTGTCAAAATGGCGGCTGCCTCAAATCTGGAAGCGCGAGGCCTTCAAACGGGTGATTCAGACAACCAGTGGGTGACCGTCAGAAGGTCCGTCCACTTCTAATATACAGTCTATGGATTTTCTACCAGTGTGAGTTCGTGGGGCCAGTGACCACTTCTTGATCTGAGGAGGGCGTCCATGTATCATTCCTTCCCCAAACTGTATAACTCGACTTTTTGGTATTTAGGATTGAAACAAATATAACAATATATAATTTGTGTTACCAACAGAAATTAAATAACATGAAAAATCCACTCATTTTTTCCAGTCTTGACCTTAACTGTCAGCAGTTGGATAGAAGTTTAAACCAAAACCAGAAACAACTTTATTATGCACATTAATTTTATCTGCTATTATTGATATGTTCAGACATTTTTTATGTCAATCTCATTTCATATAGCTTAAGGCAATGTAAGTCTTACAGTAGAATGTTGTTTTCCCCAGGCCAGGACCCCTTACAAGATACA
Organism: Lutjanus argentimaculatus; assembly: GCA_034769285.1. NCBI lineage: Eukaryota > Metazoa > Chordata > Actinopteri > Lutjaniformes > Lutjanidae > Lutjanus > Lutjanus argentimaculatus. The sequence continues at coordinate 9,446 of JAWZSL010000162.1, forward strand.
AATTATATTTATTTGTTGAATTGTGAAGTATTTGTACAAATAGAAAAAAAAAAAAGAAGGGAAAAGAAAAAAGTGTAGTAAAAAAAAAAAAACAGTGTATAAATAATTTTTTGAAAGACAAATGAATCTTTGAACTTTTCACTGACCCCCTTGCAGAGTTGCCGCAGTGCTGTATTTGAGAGCCAATGCCGCTAGGGTGGTCTGTTTGAGTTAAAAAAAATCAATTATCAAAACTTTATAGGTGGCCAGGAAATGGGTAGCTGTATCTGTTTCGACACCTTGAATAAGACTCTGAATTCTTATTCTTTTTCTTGGACTGGTTGGTATTCTGCAGTTCTTTGCAGTGCATCTGTTATACATTTCTGCTGAGCCCTTTCTTTTATGCACCTCCGAGCACAAGGTATGTGGAGATGGTTATGTAATCATTTATGCTCTTTAAACATTATACTCCTCTCTTGGGGCATAAAAGGGAACAACTCCTCGCTTGTCTTCAGACTGTGCTATACCTGAGGTTATTTATGTATGTTTATGGGTAAAAAATTAAATAAGCGATTTAGGGTTTTTAGAGACGAAACTGGTGCCATCAGTGGATCTGTTTTAGTTAACTTGGCGCTACACTGTACAGAAAATAGAATCTATAGGAGTAATTGATGATGTCCTCGGCAAAAAAATGATCAGTGCATATCTGCTGTAGATTTACAGGACATTTCTTTCAACCCTGAAATGGAAAATCTCATCAATCATTCTGTGAATCCTTATAGGATAACTTCTCCGGTATTTTTTCAACCTGGGTCCCTATTTTCCCCATGTGTATGTGTGTGTTAGGATTGGGGGTACAGCTTGTTTCAAAATTGTGTTCAGGTGTTGAGGGAGGCGGATGCAGCCGGCAGCCATGAATACGGAGTTTTAAACGATTTATGAGGGCCACTACGTCCTGTAAAAGTTTGTGCATTTAAAAGTTGCTTTTTTTTCGCCACAGGTCCAGCTCAGATCGCCTGTGTAATCTCTGTCAACAGCATTCAAAAGTGTCTCTTTACTGTTCACTCTGTGAGACATCTCGCGGGATCTTTGCTTGTTGAAGACTGTCTTCGTTGCAGGCGTGGAACAGCTGTTTTCTTGAGTGTGTTTGGTGAAGTTGTTTCGGGATTGGATGTCTTCTCTTCTTGGGCTGGCAATAGTCATCTTGGGGAAAAGTGGTGCACTGCAGTCCCGATGGTCTGCGCAAGGTGTGCAGTGTCCTGGACGCAGGAGTGCAGCACAATTAGCCCACAACGTCAGGCTGTTGCTGTCCGACAAAGGCAGCCTATGTAAAGCTGTGCGGGGGTGTTGCGCGACATCTGTTCTTGCTGCACTTCGGCTAAGCACAAAACATGAACCATTGTTTTCAATAGTTGCGGTTAAAACTTTTCAACTGAATGCCCAGGAAGCTAACTCTGCTCCTGACGGCTTCAGCATGACCTCCTTGTTTTCTTTCCAGCAACATAACAAAGAATCCCTGCGAGATATCATCAAACAGCAAGCAGTAAGTGAAGCATGCTGTTGACAGAGATTACACTGGCAAGTGATTCTGGTCTGTGGTTGAAAAAAAAATCACTTTTGATGAACAAACTTTTACAGGATGTATTTTGCACTCATATCTACCATTATAATCGTTTCGCAGCTTGCCGGCTGCCATCCGCCCCTCCCTCAATACTGGAACCAATTTTTACAACGAGTTGTACCTTCAATCATACAACACACACACGGGGAGAATAGGATTAACGATAAAAATAATTTATACAGTGGAAGAAACTCTAAGGAGATAATTCCATTGTTATGATACCAAAACTGCAAAAAGTCACGACCTGGTTACTGGCAATCGAGCTACAGGCTTTACCACATTGCAAATTCTTAAAGTTAAATTTTCCACGACAGAAAAAATTTCCTATACAGTCACAATATAGCTGCTAATTACAGCCTTCGGACAATATGGGTTAAATGAACATTAAACATAAAAACACATTTTCAGGCCTTATCTAATAAAACTCACCAGAACCTGCCTGCTAGTACTACAACGCAAACTTTTCTGTAAAAAATGCCAAATAATGTGCTGCTATCTTTAATTAGAAATAAAAATCAACGGTACCTGGGTCTATGGATGATCCTAGGAGACTTGAGCCAGGAATGATGTGAATATCAGCAGGGGATCTTACAATAGGCTTCCTTACCCTTTTGAATTTGCGCCATTTACTGATATCAGGATACTCATCCAGTCAACAGATCTCCTTTACCCGGGTTTGTGAGGTTGTTGACAATGCCATATTGTTGGAAGAAAGATTCTTTCAGGGTCCAAGATCGTTGGTGTTTAAATGAGCTTTATTTCACTATGCAGTTGAGACAGCCTCACGACACAGTGGCATGGTACTATTCTGTCTGGAGTGAGGTTGTTGGTAAAGTTAATACGGTTTGGCAGAAAATCACAGGAGGATCAGAATTACATAGAAGGTTCAGGAAAACAAGCTTCCTGATCCTAATGTGGACTTTGGGTGCTAAACCAGTAGAGTAGGAATGCATCTGAGAAACCCAAAGTGGCTAAAGAATCGATAGCTGCAGCTCTGGATGAAAAGGGCCTGTTTTTTGCCATTGACTGATGATGTTGTTAAAAAAAAAAACCCTCGAAGTGTCGGAAGAACAAAAAAGTGATCGAGAGTGTGAGAATTGTTTAACAGAAACTGAAGTCTCAGTCTGTGAAATCCTTGCCTTGAAAACCTTGGGCGAACGGCTTGCGTTGCTGCGTTGGATGCAAACGCAAGTCTCAAGTTCTAGTTTAGTTTGAAGTCTGGCTCTGTGTCTGCAGCTCGTCTTTCTCGTGAAACAGCGTTTTTGGTGAGAGCTACTTTGTTGTGTTGTCGTTACGCTCCACTCAGCTCTCATAAACTGCCTATCTTGGATGCGGAAACCCTGAAGTTGTCCTGTGCAAACGCACCCCTTGCAGTGTGGACCATAGGGGTGTGCACTACCATTTTTGACCAGGGATGACCAGCTGCAAGCCAAAGAAGAGGGGTTGTCTTCTTGCAAAAACACTTCTTCCTAAGAAAAAACTCGTTTCAAGAGAAAGACGAGCTGCAGACAGAGCCTTGGATGGAACTTGGGATGAAACTAACTTGGTCGAAAGAAAATTACCCAACATGATTTAATTAGCAGCATGTGTTGCAGCTGCCAGCTGAGTGCTATCTTCTAGAACTGATTCTAAGATTTGTGTCGAGTACATGAATCATTCACCATCCAAACTGTAAAACGCATTGGGCCAGGCTTGAAAAATACTGGAGAAATTCTCCGTTCAACTATGAAAGCAGATGCTTAAGTTTGATGTAAATCTTATACTGCCCAAAGTTATCACGCCAAAAGAATTGTTTGAATGTGAATCTTGGGAAGTTGGGAGGAAATTTCATTTCTTCGCCTGTTTTTGCTCTTTTGATGTCGCGCGTGGGGAACTGTTTGTGCTGGGGATTGTGTGTTAATCCTCTTCCCAGGAATTTACAGCTATCTTATGAAAATCCTGCCGGACTCAACTTTGTGTTGGCAGTTCCCCATCTTATACTTCCGACTATTTTTCCAAACTGTACCATCTGTCTGAGATGCTGGCTCTTTCAGACAAGGATGTTTAGTGACAAGTGTTTCTGTGACCCCTGAAAATCTTATGATTTGGGTATGCTTTGATAGTTATGCATTTTGGCTGAAGTGGGTTTCCAGGACTGTCATGTATTTGGCCCCTAGATAACTTAAGAGTTATCCTGTTCTCTCAAATGTAATTATTTCCCACACCAATATGAGTTCTACCTCGCAGGGAAAAATGGGCCACTGGAAAAAAATATGCGCCATTCTTAGCCCTGTCAGGGGGTCACAGCCATTAGAGCAATATTAATTGTGCTATTGAACTGGATCACTCTCTGACCTTATCACTTGTTCTGTGGAAGTCCTCAATGGGAAACATAACTGCTAACTGCAAAGTCTGGATCTTTGTACAATAAGCTAAGTCAAAGTCCTCAGTTTAAACTTTTCTTTTCTCATGCTTTTCAGCTCATCCACAGATTTGGCCGTGAAGAGATAATGTGCATCTTAACAATCATCAGATGGAAGTATGGCCATGAGAGTGAGGGAAGTTTCTGTGCCACCATTTCCTATCATTAAGTGGAGGAGAAGAGAGAGGTCGAGATTATGAGGAACATACAGATTGGCCACACAGAATCAGGCATTTAGAGTACATTTTTGTCTGAAAGAAAAAACATACTTGGTTATGTTTTAGGTGTCATAGAGCTTGACAGTATTTGATTTTTGGAGCCAATGTCTATTATAAGAATGAAAAAGGAAAGCTGATATTGATATATCGGCGTTATACACACACATTTTCATTTTATATTTGGTCTATGGGGTATTATTTTATTATTACCTTATACCATTTACTTGATAATCAAGGGAACCATTACAATGGTCCCTTGAATTATCAAGCCCATTTTCCAAAGGAACATCTATAATATATAATCTTGTGAGAGGCCAATATAAACCAATATATCAACCACCAATATATCAATGAGGCTCTGCCAGGCAATCATCACATCAAATGTGTACCGTTTACTAAAAAGAAATCATTTAGTTCAGTTTTGAATTTTTTCCAGAAACCAATACAACGCCATATCTGTTGGCCCTATTAAACATTTCTGGTTTTAACACAATGGCAGAAAATAAATTCTTGCAATAGAGAATTTATAATTATTTTAAATTTTGAAGGTGAATTTTACTGTGTTCAGTGGACTACTTTTAGATTGGCAGACACGAAATGTGGTCGGAATATCAGCCAGTATATCATATATCATGAATATCTTATTTCTCTATATGAGGTTGGTTGCTCACTGTCTGACCTTAAATCAGAGTAAACTTTTCCTGTTTTAGGCAGTCTAGGATGACCCAAAATTATTTCTATTGCTAATATGGCCAGAATAGAGAGAGAGAGGAAATTTTCTGAGATTTTACTTTCTTCAAGTCACAAGTTTACATTACATTTCCTTATTATTTGGTAGTAGCATTGCTCTTAAACTGATATTTTAAGCAGAATATTAAGAAGTTTTAATTTCTTAAATGTGATTTCTGTAAGAATTGTCAAAGTTTTGGAACGCGGTTCCATTTTAGAACTAGTTCAGCGGTGTCCATGAGATGAGATACAAAAACATTCTTCTAGTCGTGTCTGATGAATGTGAGGTACAAACATTGTGATCAGCATTAAAGATAAGTTCGGTTTTTTTGACATCTGGGCCTTTTTTAAAAAATTTGTTTTTTTAGGATTAATATGTCGTAGACTCACCCAGACAATTTTGGTGGAGCTTGGAGCGTTTTCGAGCAAGTTAGATCCTCATCGACGGCGTTTTTTTCATGCCATATATTAGCGGACGGGGCCAGAAATCGAAGCCCCTAAATAAATTAGACATTATCTGCTGCGAAACTGCTCATTTCACCTACATTTTATAAATGAATGGCCCGTGTTATCACCATGGTCAGCTCAATTCGTTTGTTTTATGGTACATCCGGGGCTTGACAAGGGATGGGTAACTCTTTGGTGACGTCATAGACGTGCGCCGCAGGAGTGCAGTGAGTTAAAGGGGGAAGAGACGTCATGTTGTTGCTAGGATAGCACGGCTATTTTGTTGCTGCATGGCGGAATATTTATCCGATGTAGAAGTGTCTGACGAGACTTTGAGTATTATGGTATACCCGATCGTTTTGAGCCAGCATACACCGACCGAGAATGCTATTTGAAAGGAGGAGTGCAGAGGGGAAAGAGGGCCGAACAGCTGGCCAGAGAACGAGCAACCACTGCACGTCCAGGAATGGGGGTAACTGGTGGTTGTTGTTGTGGACATGCACGAGTTTCGCAGCAGATAATGTCTAATTTAGGGGCTTCGATTTTGGCTCGTCCGCTAAATATGGCATGAGAAAAAAAAAACGCGTCGATGGATCTAAATTGCTCGAACGGTCCGTGCTCCACCAAATTGTCTGGGTGATGTCTACGAGCGTTTTAATTTCCTAACAATAAGGTCAGGGTGTCAAAAAACCGAAACTTATCCTTTTAAGGACGGCATGACTGCAATAGTCATTGTCTATGGAGTTGCGAGCAGGGAGCATAAAATTAAATTCATGTTAATTCCATTGAGTTTTCCATTTCCATGGAGTTTTTAAAGGGAATAGTTCACCCAAAAAAAAGAAAATTCAGTCAATTATCGACTCGCTTCATGCCATCTGGGTCAGGTTCATTTTGTTAGTCCGCGAAACAATGCTGGGTTTCGCAGGGAAAACGAGTTGCAGAATCTCAATCAATGAAATGTGAATAGTGACTTAGTTTTAAAAAGGACAAAAGCAATAGAAAGATACCTTAAAAAAAAACCTCCATACTGCTCGTCTGGTGTAATCTAAGTCTTGTACGGCCCAACTTGCCGTTGTACACTGTCTACCACACACACCCAGATCAGTGTGCATGTGCACGTAAACCTGGGTCCAAGCTCAGGATCTACAGTGATGATTAGGCTAAAAACATGGTGTTAAAAAAATTATTTTCCTGAACTTGGCCATGTTGGGGGCTTTAGAAGACTTGGATTACACCAGACAAGTAGTATGGAGGAATTTTATGTTTATATTTATGTTTTAATTTTTTCACATTTGAAAACTGGTCACCATTCACTTCCACGTATGGGAGATTCTGCAAACGTGTTTTCCTGTGAAACTTTCAACAGGGGTTTGTGGGCTAAAAAAACAAAAACCCGATTTCAAATTGGCATGAGGGTGTGTAAATAATGACTGAATTTTATTTTTTTTGGTGGTGAACTATCCCTTTAAATGTGATTTTGGCAAACTTTGGAAATTACCAAACTTTGGGGAGATTTGTAAAGCAGTCAATCACAAAACATGGGGTTTACACGCAGAGTACACACAACCAACCAAAAACAACATCCAGTCAAAACACAGGGGTATTTTGTGACAACCAATCACCAGCACAGGGGCATTTTACAACAGCCAGGTCAGAAGCACAAAGGTTTATTTAAATAAAAGCAATACACCGTGCAGGTACTTTGCCAAAGCCAGTCACATCACAGGTGTTTTTTCCAACAGCCAGTCACAATACCCCCCCCCAGGGAAGTTTCCAACAGCCCTTGTCACAGCACAGGGGGTGTTTTCATAGCCAATTACAGCACAGGGGATTATTCCAACAAGCCAATCACAAACCAGGGGAATTTTCCAACAGCCAATCATGGCACAGAGAAGTTTTCCAACAGCCAATCAGAACACAGGGAAATTACCCATGAAGAAGCAATCACAGCACAGATGTATGTTTTTGCGACAGCCAATCACAATACAGGGGGATTTTTTAAACAAGCAATTCACAATGCAGGGGGGATTTTCCACAACCAGTCACAAGCACAGTGGAGGTTTTTCCAACAGCCAATCACAAGCACAGGGGAGTCAAGAGCCAGTGACAGTACAGGGGTGTTTTACTGTACAACAACCATTTACAGCACAAGTGGATTTTAGGTGGATGTTACAAAGAGCAAATACGGCACAGGGCAGTGGGGGGTACAACAGCCTTATCACAATACAACCATAGCAAAAGACAAAAAGAGGTGTTTTTTTTTTTAGAACAACCATTTCACAGGAAGGTGTGGCCAGTTTTGGTTAGTTGTTTCCACCATTAATGGGTGACAGATTGGTTACGCATATAGGACTGGGCAGGAAGGAAGTTTAATATAGGATCTGAAAGTTCTTAGATTATTTAATGTGAATGTAATCTCACAGCTATTTTAGTTTTGAAAATGACCAAACTTTAGATTGTGCGTTTTTAAAGCGCTAAAAGAAACTCAAAAAGGGCACCATTTTATTGATATATTTCCTCTGTGTGGCATATATGGGCAACATCATGTCTTCACTGTGCTATGCCTGAGTTCTTTTTCTCCTGGCTTCTTATTTTGATAGAGCTAATTTAACTTCCTTGTCAGCCTTCTACATTCTTTCAGTTTGTTATGGAAGCCCTTAAGGGACATGGAGGAGAAAGAAAAAAAAATAAGGACGAACTTTTGCGAGATCTCGCAAAATAATTGCGCGATCTCGCAATAATTTTGCGAGAGCTCGCATATTTATGCGAGGAGCTCGCATATTTTTGCGAGATTCTCGCAATAATAATTTTGCAGGATCTCGCAATAAATTTTTGCGAGATCTCGCAATAATTTTGCGTGATCTCGCAAAGAAGTTCGTCCTATTTTTTTTTTCTCCTCCATGTCCCTTAAGGGGCTCCATAGGAAATACTGCAAGATCTCGCAAATAATTTTTGCGATGGATCTCGCAATAATTTTGCGGATCTCGCAAAAAAATTTTCATTCCTATGTTTTTTCCTTTTAAAGCTTCGAGATGAAATGCGCCTCGCCTGGAGAGTAGAACGAGATCAGCGGTCGCAGCACGAGGTGGGGAGACAAAAAGTGCAGTCAATGTCATGACAGTTTACCAGCAGACTTATGAGAACGATTACAGGGGGGGAATGGAGACACTGACCCATCCTGTTAGCTCACCTGTAGGTTTACCTGTAGGTTTGCAGACCACGGTCATAGCTGAAGAGATTAAGTGTGCCTCGAATCACTGATTGAAGTTTTAAAATAAAAAGTGATCTCCATTCTGTTGCAAGGAACATCTGTTCTTTTATCTGCCTTGTAAAGCACTTTTTGTAACACGTTCGTTTGATAAGTCACTTTATTATTATGTATCAGACACTAAAATATATGTCTCGTTGGACACGATTAAAACTTCAGTCACACAAACATAAGACTAATACATGCAAGCGTTTAAATATTATGATTACACACGAAAACTAGTATTTTATGCAACGTGGTGTTTGTGTTGTCATAAATTAAGAGCCAATCCAGAGCCTGTCAGCTCATCAATCATCGATCAGCCGCAGTTTTCAGAGGCCAGGAGCCGCAGCTGCCTCGCCACCGACTGCGGGAGGGCCGCTGTTCACCTGATCGATGAGCTGACAGGATCTGATTGGTCTTAAGTTTGACAACCAAACACCACATGTTGCATATAAATACTAGTTTCTGAGTTAAGCCTGTAGCGGAGCCGGCTGGGGGTGCAGTGCAGAAGGGGTGCGGCTTTGCCCGGGCCCACGGTTTACGATGGGGCTCACCGCCAGACTGATGGCGAAAAAAACAAAAAACATAAAGTCGGAAAGTCGGTGTCTCTTACTGCTGTATTTGTAAGGATATAAGTGTAAAAATACGGGGAAAACAGTCCAGATCAGAGCGTTTTGAAATAAGATTAAGAGGTAATGTGACATCATAGTTGCCATGTCAACACTCTCTTGTGCTGTCTGGCAAAATCTTTCTCTCTCTCTCTCTGTGACGTGATAGCCTTTTGACAGAAAGTGACATCTGATTGAAGTGCGAAGGCGTGCGTGGTCTTTTTCACGGTCGGTCTCTGAGTGTTGCCAGTTAGCCGATAGTAGTGACTGTGTGTTTAAATGAGTTGTTTTCATTGCTGTCTGTGTTTGTGGACCGCGTGTCTGCGTGGTTATGCGATAACGACATGGCCACACATGTTGCTTGTACACTTGTTTGTTGTCCTGTACTGGTGTTGAATCATGTGTGACTTGAATATGCAGGCTATAGGACTGTGTGGCATCCATCATCGCTGAATGTCATTGACCTTCTTTCCTTCGTTCCCACCCGTTGGTTTCATTGCTTTACTTTTTTAACCTTTATCTGACCTGGTTTGAGCAAATTATTGGTAAAGGTCCCATGGCGCTGGACCATGGTTGCTGAAATAGCCTTCCGCAGGTTGTGGGTGCTAGATTATCAGCAGGTCGCTGTTTAATGATAAATCCATGGCATTGTCCATGGTGCTGAAATAGCGCAATTGTGTGCAAACTCATCGTAAATCCACACTCATCTCTCATTTTGCCCTTCTGCCTCCGTTTCCATTATTACGCTACTAATTGATCAGCTGTGTCATTACAGGCTGTCACTGCGCAGTGTCTAATGTTGGATTTACTTTTGTTTTACTTAATATCTGGCCGTTTACGAAAGCCAAATTTGAGTCTCTTTGTTTATCTATGATTTTCTATTTCATATTTTGATGGTTCAGAAGTGTGAGATTTTTTTTATTTTTTGAAGCTAAAGCCGTTCATTCAGTCCCCTTTTTGGCTAGCGGCCCAAAATACGCTCAGATCCAGAAAGATTTCCGTAATGTGAATTGTTAACAAGTGAAAATAGCCAATAGGCTATAAGGGGCCTACTACAAGTCCCCGCCCTCTCTGCAATGTGACACAGGCTCCGCGCCTGTGTAATCATATATTTAACGCTTGATGTATTGTCTTATGTTGTGTGATGAAGTTTTAATCTGTCAACGAGCCAGATATTTTGTGTTCCGATAATAATAATTAAAGTGACTTTTCAAACGAACAGTTACAAAAGTGCTTTAAAGGCAGATAAAAAGAACAGATGTTCCAATGCAACAGAATGGAGATTCACTTTTATTTTAACTTCAATCAGTGATCGAGGGCACACTTAATCTGCTTCAGCTGTACATGACCGTGGTTCTGCAAACTACAGGTAGAACCTACAGGTGATCTAACAGGATGTCAGAGTCTCCTCTCTGTATGTTCGTTCTTAAGTCTGCTGGAAACTGTCTGACTTGACTGCAGCTTTTTGTCTCCACCTCGTGCTGCGACCGCCTGATCTGTTACTCTCCAGGCGAGGCGCAGTTCATCTCGAACGCTTTAAACGGAAAAAAAACATAGGAAATAATAATTTTGCGAGGATCTTGGCCAAAATTATTTGCAAGCTCTCGCAAAATTATTGCGAGGGATCTCGCAAAAAATTATTGCGAGTCTCGCAAAATTATTGCGAGGATCTCGCAAAATTTATGCACAGATGTCACTACTTAAGAAGAGATATTGTAATCTAAAAATAAATGGTGGTTTTTAGAAACATTAAAATAATACTTTCAAAGGTGAATATGGTTAACTAATTTGATTAGAGAAGAGAAATTTGGGAATACTTTCCCTAAACATATATTTCAATTCTTGTTGGGTGGATTTGAATTTCGTTACTCAATGTGATTACAAAATTGATAAGTTTACCTGTTAAGTGAGCCAAAGTATTTCATAAAGCAGGCTTGCTGGCTTGGAAGTTAACAGAACCATAATTTTCCCCAAACTCATTATTAATCCTGGATTAACAGGAATATTCACTTCAATAATAAAAATTTGTATTACAAAACTTGGGTCAACCAATGGTACTGTATTAGTCAAAAACTTGTTAATGCTGGTGGACAGTTACTGACATATAATGAATCCATCTCTTAAATTTAGATTCCCAGTTACGCCAACAGAGTATGCAGTGGTGTTTGATGATTTACTGAAGGGTATGCTGCAGCTTCTTAGAAGTGTCAACACGTGAGGTCTCTGTGATCGATCTGTTCGCAATAGCAGCAGTATTTCCTTGTTGTAGCGGATAGTTCCAAGACTAAATGTTCTAATAAAAATATTCAGGAATCTTATGCAATCTGTAACTGGGCACCAGCAAAACTTTTCAGGTCCGTTGCTTTATGGAGAAATTGATTGGAATAAAACCTGGGCTGGTTTTGGATAGAATTTTGTCTTAATAATAAAGTAAAAGATGTTTCTTTTTAAAAAAATATGCAGCGGAATATATAGCTCAAGAAAAATAGAAGATTTAAGACTGAGATTGAATATTCTTTGTGACTTTTGTGATGACTAGCAGAGGAAATCTATTTGTAATCTGTTTCACACTGTATGTCTTACCAGAATGTTTTGGGTGGATGTTGGAAACTATATTAAGAAGAAAAACTAACAAAACAATTGAATTTTGAAGGACCAATATGGTCTTTATATGTTTTTTGAGAACAATGAGAGGTGGGGACCTTGTCTTTTTTGTTCAGTTGATTTTGTTACTGGGGAGAATTTCAATATTCACTAGAGGAGATGGACGGCCACTTTCATCGGAGAGTTGCTTCAATATGTCAGTACTGTAGAGGGGGACTTCAAAATAGAAGCTATCAAAACTAAACTTTGTAAATATTGTATTCTGTTGTTCAATTATATAAATTAAATAAATACATACCATACATAAATAACAGGAAAAAAACTTTTTAAGTATAATTATTTGGATTTAAATATATATATATATATATTATAATGATATATACCCCATATATATATATATGTCTATATATACCTTATATATTTTGTCTGCCAGCAAAATGAAAAAAAATGATCTCTCTTTCCCAAATTTTTCCTTTTGGTTTTAAAAGCACTCACTTAAAGGGCATACTCCCTCTTTGGGGCAGGAAACTGGCAAACAACTCAGGCATACAGTATTCCTATGAATTACTGATTACAAAATTACCTATTTATTTTTCAGAAAGGAAACTGTAATTGCCCTAGTGATCTGCGTAGTCTATCTCTGTTGGCATAACAATGTTAAAACAATAAGTATTTGAAGTAAAAGGACAAATACAACTACAAAATATTAATTTTGTAATTTTGCCTTTAACTTAATATCAAATTAATTAATTTATTGTATCCTCCTGGCTTTTATTTTCATTAGTATTATTTTTAACTTGTGTTGACCTCTCTGCCTTTCTGTCAGTGTGAAAACAATACATGTTTTAGCAAAACAGGACATTACAAGCTTTCAAACATTAATTCTGTATTTTTGCCTTCAGATATAACTGAAATGGACCATAAATCAAAAAAACATATATCATATTCATTTGAACCAGTAAATACATGAATGGCATGCAGGCATAGTACATATGATAACAGATTTTTGATCCTTTATGCCAAGAGAGGTGGTATACCCTCAACTTGAAAGCTTCTTTTTCTTCTTGTCAGTGCGGTGGGCAACTGAGGGGAGTAAACGTCATTAAAGTCACAGAAATTAGGTTAAGGCAGGATATACTTAATAAAGCAATATACAGAAGTAATATTTTGAAGGTTGTAATGTCCATTGAGTTCATTACTTTTTGTGTTTTAGCGTCATGCTGTAGACAGGGAGATGTGAACTAAAACAGTCATGGCACCAGTTTCCTTCTCTGAAGAAGAAATATGTAATTTTTAACCAGTCAATTTCATAGACTCAGACATTGTGGAGATGAAACCCGAGTTGTTGCCTCTTCTGTCCACTCAAGAGGGAGTATGTCCCTTATGTGAGTTTGCTCTTTTTGTTTTGAAGGTTTTAAACATAAGAACCAAAAAATAAAAACAAAAAAACTCAAAAACGAGAAAGAGAGTGATTTCTTTCTTTTGTTTTTTTCGCTTGGGCAGAATTAAAAAACAATGAGAGATATCCAAATAATTATACTCTTTTTGAAAAGGATCAATTTTGTTGTTATTTTATTTCTTACTTGTTGATTTGAAAATTGCAGAAAGGCAGGCCGGTGACCCGAAGTTAATAAACTTATCAAAATAAGAGCCAGGAGAATAGAAACTCAGGACATATAAAGACAAGAGTGTTGCCCCTTGATGCCACAGGAGGGAATATATCTTAAAAGTGTGCCCTTTTGTTTTTTTAGCTTTTAAAACCAATCTGGAAATTGTTCATTTTTAAACCCAAAGTTAGTTTATTGATGACAATCCTAGAAATTAAAGTCTAATGAATGATTAATAAAGTATACAGTGTTTACAAATTTATTAGACCACCTGTTATAAAAATGAGTGAAAACATAAATATTCAGAAATCTTTGAAGAAACTTTTATCTTTCAAAACTTAGAAGAATGTTATTGTTTGTATTTATTTTTGCAAATAAGACAAACTGGGAAAAGGAAGAATAAATAGTCCTTGTCAATAGAATAATAAGACTAGAAAAACTAGTAATATTTGTATGGCCTCCTTAGGCCTTGATAACAGCTTGCATTCTTGCTGCATTGTTTTTATGTACTTTTTGACAGTCTGTTTTGTTAATTGAGTTTCCAAATATGTTTCTAGCTTTCCCACAGACTTGCTTTGTAGACGAAAACTTTTGTTGCGATCAATCTTTGAACCTACTAAAATCCCAAATTTGTTCAATAGGATTCAATCCAGACTTTGATTGGCCATCCCATCAGTTCCAGTTCTCCAGATTCTTTTTTTCTTGGTCAAATAGTCTCTGCACAGCTTTGAAATATGCTTGGGGTCATTGTCTTGTTGGTGTGTATGAACCACGACCAATCAGATTCAGTCCAGGAAGGGAATTTCCATGATGCACTAAGATTTTGTGGTAGATCGTTCTTGGTTCATTGATACCGTCGATTTTCACTAATTGCCCACGCCGTTTCACAGATGGAACCGCATTGCGCATAAATGGAATCTCCACCCGCATGTTTCCGAACTGGTGGGTGCGAGTGCATCGCAGTGCCCCAATCAATAAAGATTCTCGCCTAGCTGTTTACTGTGGGACATAAACACGACGAGTGCTGACGGAAAGTTACAAAGCTGTGGACTGTTCCGTTTCCGAGTACCATTCTTCTAGCATCATCAGGTCCAGTGTTTGTGCTCCCTGGCAAATCTGAGGCATTTCTGGGGTTGTTTGCAGACTGAATAATGGCTTCTTAGCAGTAGTCTTCCGCTTTAAGCCGTTGTTTGTTGGTCGTCTGCTATGGTCATTCTGGTAGACTTTCTCAGACTCTGGATCTAGACGCATTTAATCTCTGCTGAAGATCTAGCAGTGGTCTTCCTTTCGGTTCTAGTACTTAAAATCTTGGAGGTGTCTGACATCTGCTTCAGTTAACTTTCGTTTCCTGCCTCTTTCCTTGGCGCATTTTGTAGTACCAGTCTCTTGCCAATTGACTCCAGAGTTACTTGACCCAACTGTGGGGATACACTTTATGTCTTTCCCTATTTGTCTCAGAGACTATGTCCAGCATCATGAAGTGCTTTAATGCGGGGACTCTTTCATTTGTCAGTGCGAGCTCTCGACGCTTCTCCATTTTCAACAGGAGATGAGGAATTTCGCAAACTGAATTCACCTTTTTTTACCCAAATTTGGCCGGCTCACTGGGTTCTCTAAGAAAGTCAGAAATTAATCATCGCATAACATTCAACCACTCCTAAATCTTTTCTGTTCAGGAATGCAAGTAATTATATAATATAGTAATCATTATATAGGATATAATAATTTGATATCTTAATCAAGAAATAATAATGTGCTTTACTAATTTGTTTCCGTTTTTTTGTTTTTTTTTTGTAAAAACAGTAAATTTGAAATTCTATGGCTAAACAATAGTATTGATATTTTTTGCGGGTTAAAAAATTTCATTTTAGGTTAATGAGTGCGTTCTGATGTGGTGTATTAACCATTATCAGACATAAAAAATTATTTTGGTATATTACCAATGCTGTTTAATTTCTAGGGGCGGCTGTGGCATAACCTCTACATTGGGTGTGGTATGAGACGGTGGTCTTGGTCTAATAAAGTTTGTATCTGAAATGGATTCTAAAATTCTTTCTGTCAGTACATGTGTAAACCATATGTCCACTCATTAGAATGGTGGTTACTGACTACACTATGGGTATTCTGTTGTCAGCATGGCATAAATATTTTTTAATACGTTGTTTTTACTGTTTATGATCTCCAGACATTAAATCTGTTTTAGCTTCCCAGTTCAAAACGGATATTTTGTATCTTATAGGGGGTCTGGGTCAAGAAAAAAAATGGAGAAAACTATCTGTGCCTTTAAGGAACTTTCTCTTGTTGCAAAGCCGCGCTGACAGAAGCTCTCAGTTGAGGGCTTATACCACCTCTCTGTGGTATATAATGGAGCAAAAACTCTTGTTATCATATGTGCTATGCTGCATGCATTCAATGTTATTTATGGTTAAATGGAATATGTTAATATGATATATAGTTTGGCATAATATCATTATAGCTGAAGGCAAATTACAGAATTAATTATTTGTGAAGGTTGTAATGTCCTGTTTGCTAAAACACGTTATGTTTTTACTTTGTGATGGGACTGACGAAAAGCAGGTCAACAAGCAAGTTAAAGTAACCATTTGAAATAAGGACCCAAGCGAGGATGTCATAAATATTCACTGGATAATATTTGAGTTGTAATGTTCCCATATTTACTCATGCACTTATGTTTTACATTGTGATGTAACAGTGATAATTTAACAGTCACTGGGGACCAGTTTCCTCTCTGAAAAAATAGATATGTACTTTTTAACCAAGTAATTCATTGACTCAGACATTGTGGAGAAGAAACCCCTAGTTGTTGCCCCCTACTTCTGCAATCAAGGGGAGTATTGCCCTTAAGTGAGTGCTTTTTGTTTTTAGGTTTAAACAATAAACCAAACAAAAAAGGGTATTTAAAGAGAGTAATTTTCTTTTTTTGCTGGGCCAGAAATAAAAACAAGAGAGAAATCCAGATAATTAATACTGAACAAAAAGTGATCAATTTTGGTGTTGTTCATTCTTACTTGTGGACTTGAAAACTGCAGAAACGGGCAGGCGGTGTGACCAGGTAGTTAAGTGAGATCAAATAAGAGCCAGGAGAATAGACTCAGCATAGATATATGAAGACTAGGGCTGTGATCTTTCACTGGTCTCACGATTTCTGATTACAATTATCTGTCAATGATTCGATTCGATTTGATTTCACAAGGACATCCGATGCAATTGGATCTCAATTTTCTATATTACTGCACATGGCTACTTTTTTCATCTCAATTCATACAAGCGTCAGATAATTTGAACCTCTCCTTTTTTATTGTTTAGAAGTGCTTAGAAATCAATAAATATTAAAGTCTTAACATTAAATGTAAATTAAATGAATAAAACTTGTATAAGTGGGTCTAGCCTCTCGTGTATCTGTGGTACTGTGAAATTGTTGCCATACCTCAGTAACAAAATGTAAGATACTTCTGCAGTGTAGCTGCAGCTTCTTAGCAACTGCCATCTGCTTGATGTAACTGCTTAAGATAAAGCTGTTGTGGATGTGTCTCATTCGTCCAGGTCATTGTATTCTCTATTGAAAGGATTGAATTGAAGGCATCTGACTTGTTTATATGTCAGATGAAGATGTTTTTGCCTCTTAATCCAAGAAGCTTCATTCAGTTCATGTGTGGTCAGATTGTCTGACCTAGTTGAGGTCCTCTTATGACAGTAAAACTGAATAAGTCTTCTGTGTTTTGGACATAAGACATTTGAGATGTAACCTTGGGCTTTGGAAAACAAATGCTCAACATTTTCACCATTTTACAGACCAAAAACTGTGATTGAAGGTAATGGAAATGAAAAACGATGATGTGATGAAAATAATCGTAGTTGCAGCCTTACCACAGGACTAGGGATGGTACATGATTAAATGTCACCACCCTCACTAGTCGGCACCAGAAATTACTATTCGGTTTCACTATTTATCAATATTTTATTCATGCACAGTGCCAGTTACTGTTGGCTGCCTCTAAGGTGTTATGCAACTGCAGCCCCCCCCTTCACCAGCGCGTATTGGCCCTGATGGCCCACCAAACCCATGGATGTTTTTAATGAGCAGAAGTCAGACAGATGACATCTTGTTAAAACCAGCAGAGTTTTGCAGTATTTTGATATAGAAAATGGGAAATAAAGTTGAATATGTAGGCTGTGACAGAATAATCTAACTAACCCACTCGGACTGGAGTGATGTGTGACCACATGAAGCACAGACACTGTGATTAATCTGATGCAGAGCAGCTTGCTGCCGCTTTGCTCTGCTAATATATAGCCACCTGTGTAGCAGGCTGGCAGCTAAGTCAGCTCCAGGTAACCGTTGTTATATTAGCCCCAGACACTGTGTGATCCTTTTTGGTCTGAAAAAGTCTTCTGCTCTTTTTGAAGCATTTAGTTCATTATTGTCATGTTTGTGTGTAGGTTAATGTGTAATGTTCGTACTTGCACAGTTGCATTTCAAAAATATGATTCAGCGAATGTCTGACTGTGAATTACAGTTTCAAATTAATACACACTGTATTTTTCAGACAGTGTTACCATCGCAGTTAGTAAACTGTGTTGTACAATGTTTTAACTCTTTTGGGACTATTATTTATCTGATAGGACTAGTTGAACTCGTATAAATTAAAATTTTGTGCTTACTCTTACGCAGGGAAAGACTGGGTAGATTGCTAGTTAGGAGAGGGGCGGCAAAGTTGACTAGTGTTTCAATCTCAAATTTGGGCCGGGTGGGTCTGCTGGTTGTTCTTAATGGTTGCTAGGTCGGTGAGCTTGCTCTCTAGAGTTGAAAACGGCCTAATGTAGTTTTCCATAGTTAGTGAAATTTTAAGGGTGTTTGATTTTTTGTGTGACAGATTTTATGCACAGAGTGTCTTATTCAGGTTCATGTTCCCAGCATGTTCGCTTAAAATCTGAAATGTCTGCTTTTTACATAGTAGGTGCGTTTTTTTATCACGTGCTCTTGTCACCTCCTCCGCCTGATTGCGTTGCCCGTTCTTGCACAATTCATACAATCTTGCTATTCAGGATGTATTTTGAGACGTTTATTGTACCAACGTGGCCGAAAATCAATAATGGAATGTCTTACGCTATAATCAATTTATGTCCATATCGCTACATCGATGCAAAAATCGTCCATGTCCACTTCATGAGCATCTTAGAGAAACAATTCTCATTTGGACACCCTAGGAAGACAAGAGGGTTGCCCCTTGATTGCCACAGGAGGGAAGTATATCCTTAAAAGTGCACCCTTTTTCGTTTTTTAGCTTCTAAAACAAAATCAGAAAAATTGCCATTTTTAAAATCAAAATAGTTTATTGATTCGCATCTAAACGCAATCGAATGTTAAAATACATGCTGAATTTTCTTTCTATCAGTCTAAATGCTCGTTAAACCATATGTCACCGCATTATAGGTGGATCCGACACGAGTATTCTGTGTCGACATGGCCTGAATATTTTTAACACGTGTTTATGTTTTGATCTCCCACATTTTAACTGTGTTTGCGCTTCATAGTTCCAAAAAAGATATTTGTGTACACGACGCAAGAGTGTTGCCCCTTGATGCCAAAGGACGGGAATATATCCTTAAAAAGTGTACCCTTTTTGTTTTTTAGGTTAAAAACAAAATCTGAAATCGGCTCATTTTTAAATCCAAAATAGTTTATTGATTACATCCTAATTAAATAATCTGTATGAATGTTAATAAAAATATCTAAACATTCTTCCTGCCAGATTCCTACCGCATAAAACCATTATATCTCCCATTAAAGGTGGATTACTGACATGAGGTTTCAGTGTGAAAGAAAAGCTTGTACGGGCTGTCGTTTTTTTGGGCCAAAGGTCATCCTCTTCTCAAAAACGTCGCTGTCGGAGACAAAATATCCATCCTCAAAACGTCAACTCCCAGCGGTCTGTCATTTTGCAAAATTCATCCTCATCGAGAAACTGCCGCCCGTCATAGCCACAACTCATCCTCCTCAAAAACTTCATCCTCCTCAAAAAAATGTCAGCCCATGGGCTGTTGTTTTGGCCAAATTCATCCTCATCAAAACGGCGCCATCTGAGCCAAAAACTCATCCTCCTCAAAAACGTCAGCCCGCGCGGGCTGTCGTTTTGGCCAGAATTTCATCCTCATCAATAAAACGGCCGCCATCGGAGCCAAAAACTCATCATCCTCAAAAACGTCTATGACCCATATACCGTTTTTATTATCAAAAACTGTATATGGCAGTCGTAGCCATTCCAAATTGTTTTGAGTTATGGAAGAACAGGCTTTATTTGGAGTGGTTTTCTGAAGTTGACATGCAATATTTTCTTTTTTTTTTTTTTATTTGGTAATATCTTATATGTTTAAGGTGATAAGGCGATTCAAAATTTCTTGTGATCAGGAAGTTGTGAATGAACCAATCATCTCCACCGATTTGGACCTGAGCTACACCTTTCTCCTTGTTTTATGTCTTAAACATAAATACCCAAAGAAGGTTGTCACTTACCCTGGAATTCATTACAGAGGTAAGCAGCACATAATGTTTTGAAATGCTGGTGTATAGAACATAATTGTTGTGTTGCAGTATTTTAGATTGGACACTGTTGAATCTTGCTTTCCCAGGATGGAAATATATTGTAAGTCATATTGCACTGGTAAGACTCAGGCTTACATGATCTGAGATCGTTAATGGCATCCATGAAACAATAAGTAGTAGAATCTATATATACAATGGCGGATTGGAAAATTTCAAGCATGCATGGCTGAAGGTCATGCACACCAATTACTTTTATGCACACTTTATATGATGGTTTTTCTTGACACAGATTTAGCTATTAGTTCTGGATTTAAACTCTATTTAAATGTATTAATCTTCATGAAAAAGACAGTTTAGTCCCAGCAGACTAGGCTTAAATCTGTGGTCTGGGGGAAATGGCATATCTGATTATCATGCAGTTAAACGCAAAAACAATCACTGGTCAATTTTAATGTGACTCTTCAAGTTAGTAAACTAGTTATATCAACACCAAAATAATGATGGTCATGATTATGGTAGTTTGTGTATCACCCAGTCCTACTAGCTAACTAAACATTAAAGGGACAGTTTGGATTATTTGAAGGGTGGTTGTATCCATATCCAGTATCCAGTGTATTAGCTACAGAAAATGGTGGTTGGCACACCTCAGTTTGGAGAAGCAGCAGGAGTACTGGTGTGGGAAGCTAAACAATATATTACTTTGAACACAGTCTGTAGCAAAACATACTTTTGACACCTCAAAAAAATCAATATCACCGACCGACAGGAAGCCACCAATATGTAAGCCAAATATCATTGTCTGCAAATCACCAGACTCATTTGGCAAAATCAGTGATTTTACCTTGCAGAACACAGAAGATGTTTGTGTTATTGTGTGTCTTCAGTGTTTAATAACACAATAACACAAACTAACATCTAGGCAGTGATAGACCAGCAACTCCTATGTTCTGTAAGGAAAATTATTGATTTTGCTAAAGGGGTATGGTGGTTTTGCTTTTTTTTTTTTAGATGTCTAAAATACATGTTGCTGCTGACCCTGTTCACAGCAGTACATTGCTTAGCTTCCTACACAGGTACTCCTGCTGCTTCTCCAAACTTATTTTTTATAGTCGATTAATTGGTTAATTATTTTCTCAATTAATCAATTAATAGTTCTTTGTTTTAAAATGTCAGAAAATTCTGAATAATGTCAGTGTTTCCCAAAGCCCAAGATGACATTCTCAAATGTTCAGGACCCAAAGACATTCAGTTTATTGTCAGAAAGGAGTAAAGAAACAAGAAAATATTCACATTTAAGAAGCTGAAATCAGAGAATTTTGACTTTTTCTTTTTAATTACTCAAACTGTTAATCGATTATCAAAATAGTTGGTAATTAATTTAATAACCGATTAATCGTTGCAACTCTATCCTCCACTGCACTGTTGTAATCCCTTCACGTAGGCAGAGCTGATCATCATAACAACGCTATTCCCACAGCTCGGAAACAACACACATACATACAGGAGCCCTGCTTTAGTCTTGAACAGATGCTGTCTTTATTCACTGACAAACTCAAGTAAATTCTACATTTACAGCATCATCACTGTACGTTTACTGCTAGACCGGCAACTTCACCGCTCACCTTTTCCTCCGCTCAGCAAACATCACTAAACGTTACACACTCACAACACCACGCTACTCTGACCATACAGTAGTCTGCAGTGTTTGCTGGCTTACCTTTATCATTAGGACTAATCCAAAATACTTCCAAACAGGGGCAGAGGCATTTTCCTTCTTTTTTGTTTGTTAGTCCTTAAACTTTATCTCCCATATGCCATGTATCTCCGCACAGCTGTGCTGCAGCACAGAGACTGACTCCTGGTGGTGTGTGATGTGTGCTAAAACACAGCATCTCTTATCAGTTTAATAGAAAGAGGAGCGTCTGTATTAGAGCTGCAATGATTAATCAATAAATTGTCAATTATTTTGATATACTATATTATATATTTTCAATTAATTGGTTTGAGTACTTTTTAGGGAAAAATGTCAATTCTCTGATTTCAGCTTCTTAAATGTGAATATTTCCTGGTTTCTTTACTCTTCTCTGACAGTAAACTGAATATCTTTGTAATGTGAGTAAAATGAGTAATTTAAGGATGTCATCTTAGGCTCTGGGATATACTGATTGATATTTTTAACCATTTTCTGACATTTTAAAACAAACAACTGTTTAATTGTTTAATGGAGAGAGTAATCAACTGATTAATGGACTATGAAAATAATCGTTAGTTGCAGCCCTAGTCTGTATTTATGACAGTATTGAAAATCATACTGTCAGGATTTCCTAATACTCTGGTATACTGTAATACCTTTATAACATCAAAGCCTAGTATTTTGTCCATCACTAGCCAACATTCAAATGTTCAAGGGACAGTTCACCCCAAAATCAAAAATACATATTTTTCTACTTACAGAACTTGTAGTGTTAATTATCCATCTGGATAGTTTTAGTGTAAGTTCCCGAGTTTTGGAGATATTGGTCACAGAGATGTTTAACTTTTCTTAAATATAATGGGACTAAAAGGCACTCTGCTTGTGGTGCTCACAGAGCTGAGTAGTTTCATGTAGGAACTATTTTCTTTCTACGATAGAATCTACCAGAAAGAAAATTGTAAGTAAGAATGTAGTTTCTACATGAAACTGTGCACAACAAGGTCTGTGGAATATCTTGAGTAACCGTGTCATGATTTCTGTAAAGAGACTGTTGAGTTTCTCAAATTTACTTCTTTGGTCCTCTGAGCACCACAAGCTGAATGCCATTTAATTTTATTATATTGGGGAGAAGGCAGACATCTCTCGCACCAAAAAATTGCAATACAGCTAGAGGAAAAATATGTTTTTGATTTGGGGGTGCTTGTGTTTTCACACTTCCTACCTCATGTCTGGAGCACTTACAGAGTAAAGTTGCAGTCACAACAATGAGAAAAAAGACTCTCACCGATTGAATTTTGGCCAAAATCACGTGACCGACCTAGGTTTAACCAAAATGAGAGAAGTGGGCACTATACACTATATTTAGAATATTTTCACCGTTTTACCTCTGCCATTTTGTTGAGTACTGGCACATGCTCTTTTTGTAGCAGTTTCAGACTAGTTGTTTATGTATTACACATTGATATGAATAGGCATATCCAATTGTTTACATAATTGTGAATTTGAACAACTTACTTTGGCAAGAAGCTTCCAGTACCTGTCTATTTTGCAACACACACAATTAAAGTTCCTTGCTGGCTGTCAAGTTGGTGGAAAGACCGTTTGTTGGATGCTCGTGTCAATAAAAACACCTTTTAATAACTTGGAACTTAGTTTATTGACTATGATACTGAGGATGCAATAACAATACTCCGCACGGCAGACATAGCAACACCCAGTGCGCACGCGCATCCTTACATTCTGCAACTACGGTGTCTGCAATGGCTCAACATAGATTGGTGAGAACAGTGTGACTGATCTACATCCCCTTTCCTTAGCTCATGCTCCATACAATTACAAAATCATTCTCTTCAGTAGAAATTATAGCAGAGCTTATAAAATGCCACAAAATAAACGGTATTCAGCAGACACATTCAGGAACTGAAATAGCAGCCATATGAGGTAAGAGTATAGAAGAACATTCCTCTAAAAATGTAAACATTAAAACACCTGGTCCAGACGGTTATATTTCTGAATTTTATAAAAAATTTGCACTTGAGCTTTGCCCCCTGCTCCAAGCCATGTTTAATGAATCTCTGTCATCTGGACATCTTCCACCCACCCTACTGGCAAGCTGCAATAACACTCTTACCAAAAACTGGCAAGGACCCCTCCAATGCGCCTCCTATTCGCACGATTTCTCTATTGAATGTAGATTATAAAATTTTATCCAAGATTCTGGCGATGAGACTGGAGAAGGTTGCCCCACAAATAATTTCACCAGACCAAACAGGTTTCATTCTCAATCGGCATTCTAGTTCTAATCTCAGAAGACTTTTGAATATTGTCTACTCCCCCTCGAATCGGTCCCCAGAAATGGTTATAACGCTTGATGCTGAAAAAGCATTTGACCGAGTCAGTGGGAATATTTATTTTTAGCCTTGAAGAAGTTTGGTTTTGCAGACTCTTTTATCGCCTGGATAAAACTCCTCTATTCCCAACCTCAAGCAGCAGTAATCACAAATGGTCTGCGTCTGAGTACTTTTCTCTTGGCAGAGGCACACGCCAGGGCTGCAGTCTATCTCCTCTTCTCTTCGCCATCGCATTGAGCCTTTAGCCATTGCCCTTAAACAATCCGTTGACTTTCTGGGCATAGAGCGTGGGGGCATCACACACAAATTGTCCCTTTATGCAGACGACATTATTTTATATTTTCAGACCCATCAAATCAGTGCCCTCCATCCTCAATACCCTTGCCCAATTTGGGAAACTCTCAGGCTATAAAATTAATGTAGATAAAAGTGAAATGTTTCCACTTAATCAGGCAGCCACTCTAATTCCGGCATCTTGTTTTCCCTTCAGAATCGTCAGCAGCGGCTTTAAATATCTGGGAGTCGAGATCACACCCACTTTTTCATCACTTTTCACTAAGAACTTTGGCGTTTTATTTGAAAAATGTAAAAAAGATATGGCTAGATGGAGGAACCTTCCACTGTCTGTAGTCGGGCGAATTAATCTTATTAAAATGACTGTGTTACCAAAATTCCTCTACTTTTTCCAAAACATCCCCATCCTGATTAAAAAAAGTTTTTTTAACTTGCTTGATAGGAGCATATCATCGTTTGTCTGGAATGGTAGGTCACCAAGAATCAAAAGAAGTGCTCTTCAAAGACCTAAAAAGCTTGCTGGCCTGGCCCTCCCCAATTTTATTTATTATTATTGGGCGTGTAATATAAAGGCAATGTTACAATGGATTGAAAGAGGTCTACCTAATAAGTGTGAGGCCTGGGTGCAAATGGAATATGCTAGCTCCTCGCTTAATCTAGCCTCCATATTATGTACCCCATCACCTCCCCCCCAAAGCCAATTTTGCTCTAATCCAGTGGTCTGTCATTCAGTCCGAATCTGGTCGCAGTTTAGAAGGAATTTCAAGTTGTATACGACATCAGTGCACTCTCCTATCAATAACAATTATAACTTTCCACCCTCCCTCTCAGATTCCACATTTGGAGCTTGGACCTCAAAGGGTATAAAATCTGTTTCTGAGTTATATGTAGATGGCAAGTTTGGGTCATTTGCACAACTCTCTCAATTATTCAGTTTACCCAAATCAGACTTTTTTTAGGTATCTCCAAATTAGAAATTTTGTCCAAAAAAATATAACTTCCTTTCCAGACTTTCCGACAAACAACACTATCGATTACATTCTGTCCTTGTCCCCATATCACAAAGGTTTAATTTCTACTCTCTATAACAATATCAGTGATATCATTCCACATTCTCTGCAAGATGTTAGGAAACTTTGGGAGAATGATATTGGGGAAGACTTGACAGATGATCAGTGGAGTCAGTGCTTGATTTGATACACAGCTCCTCCCCATGTGCTCGACACAACTTGATACAACTTAAAATTGTTCTGAGGGCACATTTGACCAACGCAAGACTGGCGAAGATCTTTCCGAATGCAGACCCTTCATGTCCCCGCTGTAAGGGTCAACCAGCAGACCACATACATATGCTATGGACCTGCCCCAAACTTTATACATTTTGGACAAATGTTTTTGACGCCTATACAGAGATGTTTCAAAAAGACATCACACCTACTCCTATATGTATAATATAATAATATATATATATATATTTTTTTTTATTTTATTTTTATTTTTTTTTCTAGAATCTGCGCACTTACAGGTTGCAGCAAAGTCTGGTAGCTCTCAAAATCTTTGTTATTTTTGTTATTTTTTTGTCGCTTTTTATCTGATTTTTTTACATCTACTGATGGATATTTCTGTGGAGAGAAGAGTTTATTCGAAAGAAGAGCTTTTTTCATTGAAATGGAGCAAATCTGGAGTATATTACCCTATTCCAGCTGAGATAAGGAGGAGCTTTCGTGGTTGCCGTGCTGGTGCAAAGTTAAAGGCAAGGAAATGGAGATACAAGCCCGTTCTGCCATCAGTCATCATGGGGAATGTCAACTCTCTGCCCAACAAAAGTGAGGAGTTGGAGATACTGGTGAAGACTCAGAAAGTGTACCGTGAGTGCAGCCTGATGTGTTTTACTGAGACCTGGTTGAATAATAACATCTCAGATTCCATTGTGGATATACCTGGCTTCACTCTCATACGGTCAGACAGAGATGCAAAGGCTAGTGGCAAGAAAAAAGGAGGAGGACTGGCCTTATTTGTGAACCAGAGATGGTGTAATCCTGCACATATTGCTGTCAAGGAGAAAATATGCTGTCCAGATATTGAATTATTGGCAGTTGGAATGCGGCCATATTATGTACCAAGAGAATTTGGTCATATAATAACAATACTTGTGTACATCCCTCCCAAGGCAACGGCTGATGTTCCATGTGAAATTCTGCATGAATTTGTTGCTAGGATACAGACTAAACACCCTGAGGCACTTATAATAATATCTGGAGACTTCAACCATGTTACCCTCTCCTCCCACCTGACTGGATTTACACAATTTGTTAACTGTGCTACAAGAGAAAACAAAACCCTTGATCTGCTGTATGCCAATGTCAAAGAAGCTTACAGAGATACTGCCTTACCACCACTGGGCAGGTCAGATCACAACTTGGTTCTTCTGCAGACCTGTTACAAACCCTGTGTGCAAAGGGAACCTACAACTACACTCACTGTAAGGAAATGGACACCTGAGGCTAGTGAGGCTCTAAAGGACTGCTTTGAACGCACTGATTGGGATGTGCTTCTGGAAACAGATGAGAACAGTATGGACATTGATAGACAGGCTGATTGTTTCACTGAGTACATCAACTTCTGTAGAGACACAGTCATACCTACAAAGACTGTACGCTGTTTCCCCAATAACAAACCCTGGATCACAAGTGACATAAAGGCAATCCTCAATCAGAAAAAGGAAGCTTTTAGAGAGGGTGACAAAGAACGGCTCAAACAGGTGCGACATGAGCTGAAGAAGAGATTGACGATGGCAAAGGTGGAATACAAAAAGAAGATAGAGAAGAATTTACATCATAACAACATCCGTGAGGTGTGGAGAGAAATAAATACCATCTCTGGCTACAACAAAAAGAAAAGACAGCCAATCGTGGGTGATGTGGAAAGAGCTGATGAACTCAATCAGTTTTTTCAACAGGTTTGACACTGAGGTCACATCCCATTCCACTGCCGCTCCTCCTCCCTCCTCCTCCTCCTCTTCAACATGTGGGCATCTCCACCATGGCTCCTCTTCAACAACATCTGGACATCTCCATCATGGCTCCTCCTCCTCCTCCTCCCCCTCCTTCTCCACAAGTGTGTTCCTCCACCATGCCTCCTCTTCAACAACATCCGGGCATCTCCATCATGGCTCCTCCTCCTCCTCCACCACAAGTGTGTTCCTCCACCATGGCTCCTCTTCAACAACATCTGGGCATCTCCACCATGGCTCCTCCTCCTCCTCCTCCTCCTCCTCCTCCTCCTCCTCCTCCACAAGTGTGTTCCTCCACCATGGCTCCTCTTCAACAACATCTGGGCATCTCCATCATGGCTCCTCCTCCTCCTCCTCCTCCACAAGTGTGTTCCTCCACCATGGCTCCTCTTCAACAACATCTGGGCATCTCCATCATGACTCCGCCTCCACCTCCTCCTCCACATGGGTACATTTCCGCGACTGCAGCTACTCCTCTTCACACACCTGTTCCTCCACCCTTGTTTGTCACTGAGACAGGGGTGAGGTTGGAGCTCAGGAGACTTTGCTCTGGGAAGGCAGCTGGCCCTGATGGTGTGTGTTTCCCAAAGGCTGCTTAAAGACTGTGCTGCCCAACTGTGCCAACCTCTTCACAAAATCTTCAACCTGAGTCTACAGCTGGGGCGGGTGCCGGCTCTGTGGAAAACATCTTGTGTTGTCCCGGTACCAAAAAGAAAATGTCCAGCTGAACTAAATGACTACAGACCGGTGGCCCTTACTTCACACATCATGAAAACCCTGGAGCGGCTGATTCTACGTCTTCTGAGGCCTGAGGTCAAAGACAAACTCGATCCCCTGCATTTGCCTACAAAGAACACATTGGAGTGAATGATGCAGTACTCTACATGCTCCACCGTTCCCTCTCTCATTTGGAAGAATCTGGCGCTTATGTAAGAACTATGTTTTTGACTTTTCAAGCGCATTTAATACCATCCAACCCAACATACTCAAAAACAAGCTCATAGAGATGGAAAGTGGTTTCTTCCTTTGTCTCCTGGATCACAGATTACCTGACAGAAAGGCCACAGTTTGTCAGGTTGGGGAACTGTTTTTCTGGGACATTAATGAGCAGCACAGGGGCTCCACAAGGGACTGTCCTGGCTCCATTCCTGTTCACATTGTATACAGCAGACTTTAAATATAACTCTGAGTCCTGCCACATCCAGAAATACTCAGATGACACTGCTATTGTAGCTTGTATAAGGAATGGACAGGAATCTGAATATAGGGATTTGATAAAATCCTTCAGTGACTGGAGTCATAAAAACTGCCTCATACTAAACACATCAAAGACAAAGGAAATGGTCATTGATTTCCGTAGATCCAAGCCCCCTCTTCAGCCTGTGAACACTTGTGGAGTGGACATCGAGGTGGTAACAAACTATAAATATCTTGGTGTACACCTGGATAACAAGCTGGACTGGTCCCTTAACACAGATGCACTCTACAAAAAGGGGCAGAGCCGCCTCTTTTTCCTAAGGAAGCTCAGATCTCTAAACATCTGCAGTAAGATGCTGCAGATGTTTTATCAGTCTATTGTGGCAAGTGTTTTATTTTATGCTGCAGTCTGCTGGGGAGGAAGTTTGGGAAAAAAGCAAGCAAGGAGGCTGGATAAGCTTGTGAAAAAGGCTGGCTCTGTGATCGGAGTAAGGATGGACTCTCTGGAGGAAGTTGTGGAGAGAGATACAATGAGGACGGTGGAGGCCATCCTAAACAACATGGATCATCCACTGCATAACACCTTGATGGACCAAAGAAATAATGGTGGTGGAAGGCTTCTCTCTCTTCGTTGTAGGACAGAGAGATACAGAAGATCTTTCATACCAACTGCCATCAGACTCTATAATTCTTATACAAATAGATGAGACTACAGACAAATGAATTTCCCCTTGGGGATCAATAAAGTATTTCGTATTCGTATTCGTATTCGTATTCGTATTCGTATGTGCCCTGTTTGGATTTACCCCTGAAACTTGCTCCCTTAAAGGCAAAGCCCATGTGGTTATAGCATTCACCTCCCTAATAGCAAGGCGTCTCATTCTTCTCTCCTGGAAGGAACAAGCACCTCCAAATTTCAAGAGATGGATAAGAGACACAATGTATTTTTTGAAATTTGAGAAAATCAGATATACTCTTAAAGGTTCCTTACAAAAGTTTATGAAGACTTGGACCCCCCTTTTTTAAAATACTACAAGATTTTTAAAAAATTTCTTTAAAATAAGGAGGTTAGAATATAGTTTTAAAGTAGGTAGCGGGTAGCGGAAAACCCCCCCCCCCTTTTTTTTTTTTTTTTTTTAAATTTATTTATTTTTTTTTTTTTAATTTTTTTACTTACTCTGTTCCTTTATTGTCTATTGTACTATTCTTCTATAATTTGGGTTTGAAATCATTTCATTGGAGGTTATGCTTGTTAAGATCTGGACTCAAGGGGACCGATGGGACTTTTGGGGGTGGGTTGAGTGGGAGGGAGGGTTGGGTTCTTTTTTATGAATTGTACATTTAATGTTGCAGCCTCTCTATGTTTAGTACCCTTTGATTTCCAATGAGCTGCAAGGTCTGTACAGTTGTTTAGGGAAAAAATTTAAAAAAATTGTTAAAGTAAAAAAAAATGAAACATTTTAACATCTTTCAGCATTGTAAACATCCATCCTGCAAACAAAAGGGTAAGGGGGGAAACATTATAAAATAAAACACTTGAAATACCAGCTTTGCACCGATTTTCAGCCCGGCACATTTAAGAATTAACCAGAACATTGTGCCAGTATTTTTTAACTGTGAATGAACTCGCCCCCTTGCCCTAGGATTTGGCTTACTGACACACCTGAACGTGTTTTGTACAGATTTTGCAGTTGTGTGAAAGGGGAAAAATTGGCTTGAGGAGCCTCGGGCCCCAAAAAATGCTCATGTCCATCGATTTTTGTTTTTCACTCGTAAGTGCATTGTGGGTTGCCCCAAGTCCGTATCCGGTGGTCTGTCACTTGGTCGACTGTGTTGGGGGAGGTCAGTTACAGGGAAGTGTCGGCGATTCCTTGTATAGTTTTTCCTTCAGATAATGAGGTAAGATTGGGCTCTCGCAAATTCGTTCCCCTACGTTGGGTTTTGAAACCCTTTGTGGGGTCTGAAAACCTGACAACCTGTCCTTCCACCAAAGGGTGAATGGCCGCTTGATTTGTCAAATACAAATTTGTCAGTTCTTTTGAGAAACTGGGGTTTTTCCCTTTTGAGGTTTATGCATGTGTGGTTCTAGCAGCTTCCTGGAGACGGGAAGAGTATGGGTCTTTTTGACTGAGTCTTGTGCAGGAGAACCAAGCTTCTTTTCACGCGGCAATTTTTTGAGTTTTCAGGTTTTAGAAAAACATTGTTTCCCTCTCTGTGAGACTTTTTTCCATGAGTTTTTTTGCAGCGAAAGCTTTTTCAGCTAACCCATTGGATTGAGGATACTCTGGGCTGCTGGTGACAAGATGAAGTCCCACGATTGCAAAATCTTTAAAGCGCGAATAAACGTCTGGCGTTTTCTGTATGAGTGGGGTGAGGAGCTCCATGAACTGAAAAGTGTCTTTTGAGTTTTGTGATACTGATGCAGAGGTAATGTCACGAAGCAGGTCAATCTCATACCCGCCGAAAATGATCTACTAGCACCAAATACTGGGTTGCGCCCTTCAAAGATGTTGTTTCTACAGTAGACCCGGGCAGGTCTGGAACGGGATGCAGCTGAAGTGGTTCTCTTTTTCGGTGGATTTTGTGCGTTACATACAGAGCATGACTGTGTTTCTTTGTTGATTCGTCGGTTAATGTAGGCCAGAAAACTATGCCCCTTGCTTTCCTTTTTTGTGGCTTCAGCACCAGGATGTCCTCTGTGCATGATGCTAATGTACTCTTTTGTAATGTAAAAGGAATGACGCTTTGTGACCTTTATAATGACCCATTTTCAAAGTTAGTTCACCCCTGAAAGGGAAAATAGGGGGCGAAGGCCGGTGGGAGACTGCGCTTTTCTTGGGGCCCTTCCTGCTGATGAAGGTCATATGTCGCAGGGTTTTGCATCTGCAGGTGTCTCTTTAACTCCCCAAGGCGAGAAGAGGTATGTAGCTGACTGTCATTACATCAAAGCGTCCTCTTCATCAGTGTGCTGAACGTAGAACTCTGTGGAGGCCCGCGACTGGGGGTCAGCCCCGGTGCATTTGTTTTTTTTCCCCTTTTGTACTTTAAGGTAATGTCGACTTTTGAAGCTTAAATCATCCCTTTTTAATCGTGCTGGTGCGCATGTATGGGCTTTTTGAGAATGGAAACCCAAAAGGGTAGTGGGCTGTCTCGATGGTCACAGGTTTTTCCTGATGTAATCGTTAAACTTTGAACATGCAAACACCACTGCCAACAACTCTTTCTCGTTTGAGTGTATCTGGTTTCTGTGTCAGTTAGTGTCCGTGAAGCATGGCCACGGGTTCCCTTTCCCGCAAACATGCTGCGCCAAGCCCTACTGTGAAGCATCACAGGTAAAGGGCACAAAAGGGTTTTTCTGACGTCAAGTGTGACAGAACAGGAGGGCAGGGGCATGTGCTTCTTCAGTGCTTCAAAAGCATTTTGCTGCTGCTCATGCCAAGTCGACTCTGTGTCTTTGTGTGTGAGTTGCCGCAGAGGTGCTGTCAGTTGACTGTAGTTTGGGATGAATTTTCCCAGGTAGTTGACCATCCCAAGAAATCTTTGCAGAGCTGGGACATCTGTTGGCACTGGCATATCACTGATGGCTTTTGTTTTGGAGGGGTCGGCTTTGAGTCCCTCACTGGTGAAAACATGATCCAACATAGCTGACCTGGTTCAGTCGGAACCTGCACTTGAGAGGATTCAGCTTCAAGTTCACCTCTCTGGCTCGGTTGAGCACCTTTCTCAAGTTGGCATCATGTTCCTCCATGTTTTTCCCTCCGATAATTATGTCATCGACTATGATCGCACAGGGGTACCCAGCAAAGATCTGCTCCATGGAGCGCTGGAACACTTCGCTGGCAGAATTGAGTCCAAATGGCATTCTTAAAAACCTGTAGCGACCAAAAGGAGTGCTGAAGGTGGTAAGCATTGAGGATGTTTGGTCAAGTGAAACCTGCCAAAATGAGTTCTTTGCGTCCAAGACAGAGAACACTGTTGCGTTTGACATGTGTGCGGCCACTTCTTCCACAGTCCACATAGGATGATGTGGCCTCTTTAAAGCAGTGTTCAAGTCTCTTGGATTGATGCATATTCTGATTTCATGTTTGTCCTTTTTATTAGTGGCAACCATAGATGACACCCAATCAGTCGGCTCTGAGACAGGAGTGATGACACCTTTCTCCATCCTGTCGAGCTCAGCCTTGACTTTGTCTTTCATAGCCACTGGAATGCGATGTGCAGGATGGACAACAGGTCTCACATCAGGGTCGAGTGTCATGGAGTAGGTTACAGGTAGCTTTCCAAGCTCATCTGAGAAGAGATCGCTATATTCTGTTTGAATCTGGTGGGACAGATCATCATCAGTGGGGCTTAACTGGTGAACATCTTTACTGAATGAGACTAGCCCCATTTGCCTGCATGCTCGAAGCCCTAGCAGTGGCAAAACCTTTTCTTGAACGATGTAAAATGGCAGCATGTATGGCTGTCCCTCTAGGTGACACTGCAAGCTAACCATACCAACAGTCTTAATTTTACTGCCTCCATATGCGACAAGGTTTGTAGATTTAGTGCATGCTTTTATTTGTTCCTCACATTTTAGCTGCTCAAATGACTCTTTTGACATGACATTGCACTTGGCACCTGTGTCAACTTTAATTTCCAATGGTTTGTCATTTACTTGCACAGTGACAAAAGCTTCATCATTTTCCTCTATCTGTGCAGCAGTTGAGTCAAGTTGAAGTGATATGCCGTTGACATAAAATGTCTCATCTGTGGTGCTGTCAGCATGGTAGGGCTCCAGCTGATGAACAGTCCTCCTAGGTCTTTGCCTGTTGTAGGTCTGTTGTTTTGATTTGCAGCATTTTTTAAAGTGATTCCACTTTTTGCAGGTGTGGCACTGTTGGCCAAAAGCTGGGCATTTGTCTCTTTTAGCTGCATGGGTACCTCCACAGTTGTTGCAGTTAGAAATGCTCTTTGTCCCCGTTTTGTCAGACTGATTTTTTACTTTTGTGTCATGAGTTTGCTTTCTCATGAACTTGGCTTGGATTGCATCTACATTTGTGGCTGAGTGCTGTGGAGAAGCCAGCGTTTTATTGTGCTCTTCAGTCATTTCATGAATTTGACATATGGAAATGGCTTTAGTGAGAGTCAAATCACTATCACGCAGGAGCACCTTTCTCAGATTGTCATTAATTATGCCACAGACCAGTTTATCCCTAATAAGTTCCTCACAGAGATCTCCAAAATTACAGTTTTTCACTTTGATCCTTAAATCACTGACGTATGATTCAATTGTCTCACCAGCTTTCTGATTCCGTGAGTTGAACTTGTGTCTTTCCATGGTGACGTTAGTATGAGGGTTACACATCTCCCGAAATTTCCTCTTGAGACATTCTGGGTCCTCTTTGGATTCCGCTGGGACAAGGATTCGTCCTCCCTCGCCGGGCTCCCTCACCTCTCCTGCATACACAAAAGACCGTTCACATTCATTGGCCTCCGGTCCTGCCAGATTGAGGAGGATGTATGCTTGTGTGCGGGCCGGCTTGTCAGAGTGTGCCGCCGCAATGAAAATGTCATATTCCTGTTCAAAGATACGCCAGTTCTCGGCGATGCTACCGTCAAACACGAGGGGGTCTGGCCGCCGGAATCCATCCGCCATGTTTTCTTTACAGGTTAGCTGCGCCGGCTATCAGGTAGAGTTGTCCTCGCTCGAAAAAGAAAAACAAGTTGAAAAATGCACAGTCTGTAAAAAAGGTCCATAATGAGTCTTCTGACACCATGTTGGATGCTCGTGTCAATAAAAAACACCTTTTAATAACTTGGAACTTAGTTTATTGACTACGATACCGAGGATGCAATAATAAAGCAGACATAGCAACACCCAGTGGCATGCGCATCCTTACATTCTGCAACTACGGTGTCTGCAATGGCTCAACATAGATTGGTGAGAACAGTGTGACTGATCTACACCGTTCAAATCTTTTGAGTAAATTCAATATTGTAATGGAAAAATACTCTTGGAGTATATGAGTATTTTCCATCTTAATGCGGTCTGCGTGTTACTCTGTGGTTCAGTTTCATTCATTTCATTACTGATTAGGGGTGGTGAAAAAAATCGATTATTAATTAATCGCGATTATGTTATGGACGAGTATGAATCGATTATTAAATTTTCAAAAATCATTTATTTTTTGCATTATTTTATTTTGTAAAAATGTTATCCCGCGGTCTACGGAAGTTGAACGTCACGCGCCCAGTTCCAGTTGCAAGTGCGTGCTATGGAAAGCTGAAAGTGCCATAATTCGCCACTATTTCAATGCGTTCTGAAGGAAAACGCTGTAAAAAACTCGCATTTTATAGTAAAACGCCGTAAAAAAAAACATGCGTTTTACTTGTCTAAAGCGCCGTTTTTTTCCGCTGCTTTTGCCAGAAGCTGTAAAACGCCGCTTTTTACGCGACAAAGTGCTGTTTTAAAAACGCCCGTTTTTTACGGCGTTTTAGACAGGCACTTGAACGCCGCTTTTTACGCCGTCTGTAAACGTCTATAGAACGGTGCAATTTGCAGCGTTTTTCCAGATGATAATGAGCCCTGCCCTCTGTTTAACACAGCCAATAACTTCAATGTTTCTTAAACCAATCAGCAGAGAGCACAGCCAGACCACAACAATCGATCCGTGAGACTGGCCTGCTCCACTGCTCTTAGAGGAAATTTCAGCAATTCAGAGGATTTAATACTGAACTGATCTGATCTGATGAAAGTATAATCGCCGTGGCTAGATACGCTGTGCTTAAACTATGTCGGTATATAAAATAAAAAAACAAAACCTTAATACCGTGAACCAACCATAGCACTGCCTCTGCCAGAGAGGCAGTGTGTATCACGATCTTCATTTTTTCCATCCCCTTTGCAGCACTTTTAAATGTGGTTGGCCTCTAGCTCTGTGTCAAATAATGCCTACAATGATTTTCTAAATGTACGAAGTCCAAATGTATTACTCGTAATATAATTTTCCATTTATTAGTCTTGGTTATTTTTGTCTGTTCTTTGCAATTTCTGATGGTATGGAAGCCTGTGGGAACTTCTGGACAATGGTGAAGAGATCCTGGAGACAGTTCCTCCCAGTTTTTACAAACACCAGGGAGAAACTGACGAGGAACTCTGTCCAGGATCTCTTCACCATTTCATGGAGCCCTGAGGGGACAAACCGGAGGGAGGAAGAGGAAGCCACTATTTATCAGTGGGAAAGGTGGCTCATGGGCATCCAAGGTTGGTACGGATCACTCATGACTAAAGTTTTTGGATTATATTTTATTTAGCATTTGTTTATATTGGAAAAGAACTGACAGTATTCATTCATTCACTCACTACACAGTTTATTTTTGTCACTGTCACTATTCCTCCACAAAATCACATGATGCATAGATGTTGATGTAATTGTTATTACAGATTGTACGACACAAATTTGTGTACAGGGCACATAATTAGGTGATGTTAGTAAAAGTATATGTATCTTTAAAGTTTTTACAATATTTTGTAATAGCCAACCACCTTATACTTACAGTATTTTGCCAAAAATAAACAATGTCAAGGCATTTTTTTAAAAAGTGACTATGCTGAAAACACTTCTGTTTCTGTTAACAGAGAAGGAGGTGGACATCTCCTTTGAGGATCTGTTGGTGTTTACCACAGGAGCAGACGCCCCCCCTCCCCGGGCTTTCAGCAGCCATGCTACATACATTTCTTCGACCAGGAGCCAGGGACTCTCTTCAACATGTGCCCTGATTCTCTCTCTCCCAAGAGGGGTCCAGGAGGAGGACTCTTTCAGAGATTTGATGTCTTTAGCTATCAGGGGTTCTCTGGGCTTTGGTAAAGTGTGAAGGGGAGGATTGATATGTTTTTGTATATATATTTTCTTGGTGTTAGGGTTATGTTTTCAACAAATGTTAACATGTTCTGTTTTTTTTAAAACCACTTGTTGTGGAATGTTGTTGAAATAATGAAATATAGAGGATGACAATAAATTCAAAAGAAACATTTTTTCACTCTTGTCTTCCCTGTTCATCTTCTATGTGCTGCATTCATGATTCTGATGGTGTCATTACTACAACAAGAAAATCCCTGCTGTATAGGTTAGTTAGTTTTTATTTCAGGGTATCAGACACCAGAAAGGCGCCCAGCCCTCATGGGCTTACAAGGCACACCATAAGTAATAGAGAACAGTAAACAAAAGAATGTCTCCACATATTCTATCCAGACATATATAATCCTCAGTAAACATAACCCACAATCAAACATGAAGTGCTCCCATGCGCTGTTGGTAAGCATTCAACATATATTTGGCCAAATAAAACACTTTTTTACTGTCTATGGTCATCAGACATAGAAAACAAGTCAGGGCATTCCATGGTCATTTTAAGGAAGAGCTTATGTCAAAGTTCATGATAAAATGGACAGTAAAACAAAAAAATGCATTTCATTTTCCACCTCACACCAGTGACACAGGTGACATTTTCTATTATCCTCTGGAATTGAATGGAAACGTCCAGTTTCAACCACCAGAGGCAAGATGCCACATCTCAACTGGGCACTGGCAAACGTCTGAGCCCTGGTCAGGTTAAGGGTGACATAATGCTCTGGTTGGTAAACAGACTTGATCAAACTATACACTCAGTTTTGGGTTGGTATAGGAAAATCCAGAATTGACTGAGCTGGTTTGATGGACGCCACCACAGTCCTGGACTGACAAAGCAGAAGAACACGTTGGGACCACTGGATAACCTCCACATTTGCTGAGCTGAACAGTTGTTTTAACCAGTGCTGCCACCATGTGGTTCAAATGTGTAACACCACTTAATGACCACACCAGTTGGCAGAGAACAGATGTGGCTAAACTTGCAATTTATTACATTAGAAATTGTGGCCAGTGATTACTGGTTGAACACGAGAGTAAGTGTAACGAGTTAGCATCTCAAGAAAAGTGTTTTAGCAAGAGATTGATTCAGATATTTTGTGACATAAAAACACAACAAGAAAACCAAGACTAATAAATGGGAAAATGTATTACGAGTAATACAATTTGGACTTCGTACATTTAGAAAATCATT
Organism: Lutjanus argentimaculatus; assembly: GCA_034769285.1. Lineage (NCBI taxonomy): Eukaryota > Metazoa > Chordata > Actinopteri > Lutjaniformes > Lutjanidae > Lutjanus > Lutjanus argentimaculatus. Next base: position 47,107 of record JAWZSL010000162.1, read on the forward strand.
GTAGGCATTATTTGACACAGAGCTAGAGGCCACCACATTTAAAAGTGCTGCAAAGGGGATGGAAAAAATGAAGATCGTAATACACACTGCCTCTCTGCAGAGGCAGTGCTATGAATTGGTTCACGGTATTAAGGTTTTGTTTATTTATTTATATACCGACATAGTTTAAGCACAGCGTATCTAGCCACGGCGATTATACTTTCATCAGATCAGATCAGTTCAGTATTAAATCCTCTGAATTGCTGAAATTTCCTCTAAGAGCAGCGGAACAGGCCAGTCTCACGATCGATTGTTGTGGTCTGGCTGTGCTCTCTGCTGATTGGTTTAAGAAACACTGAAGTTATTGGCTGTGTTAAATAGAGGGCAGGGCTCATTATTATCTGGAAAAACGCCGTGAATCGCGCCGTTCTATAGACGTTTACGACGGCGTAAAAAGCGGCGTTCAAGTGCCTGTCTAAAACGCCGTAAAAAAACGGGCGTTTTTTAAAACGGCACTTTGTCGCGTAAAAAGCGGCGTTACAGCTTCTGGCAAAAGCGGCGGAAAAAACGGCGCTTTAGACAAGTAAAACGCACGTTTTTTTTTTTGTTTTTTTTTGTTTTTTTTACGGCGTTTTACTATAAACGCGCGTTTTTTACGCGTTTCTTCAGAACGCGTTGAAATAGTGGCGAATTATGGCACTTTCGGCTTTCCATAGCGTGCAGTGGCCAGAGCGCGACATCTCATTGGGACGTGCATATGTTTGGTTTTGGGCATCAAGCGGCTGCCACTGTAAATTTCCTCCGTTTTCTCTCTCCTGTCTCTGTCTGCACCGCTACGCCTGCTGCCGCGCTCACACAAAACAAGCGCTCCCTCCTCCCTCTGTGTCTCCTCGTCATTTCATCAGAACAGACCGCGATGAAAACAGCGACAGAAGTAACATTGTACCGCGTCACACCACCAAACTTTCATGATGTGCAAATGTAGAAAAAGTTTGGAGTTTTTTAAGAAAGCTGAGAAACACTGCTGCAAATCATTTATGTAAAACGTGTCTGACAGCAGAGAACAGAGACACGAGTCTGGCCCACAGAGACGTCATGTGACTGTGAGAGCAGGTAACACGGAGCATCACTGATCAGAACCACAGAACTCTTCATATGAAGCAGAGCAGCAGATCATCTTACTGCAAAAATACTAATATTTTAAACAGTTTTAAAGTTTATTCACAGACACAGCTTTGTCTGTTTCATTTTTTAATACAAAAATGTTGCACAATTGAATGTCTACTGGCCATGATTTTTTCCTAGATTTTTGCTATTGGAGCTTATTCTAATTGTGATAAAAATCAGTATTAATCAAATGCAGAGGCATTTATGGGATAGAAATACAATTGTATTGTCTTACATTTACAACTGGCCCTTTGAGGGGAAAACTAACGCTGATGTGGCCCAAGATGAAATTGAGTTTGACACCTGCTCTGAAGGAAATAAGCCTTCCATTTAATTGTTGTTGTTTAGTACAACTTGATCAGTCACAACACAATGTGTTGTGTTCATTTCTGTGTTCTACAGTAAATAAGCTAGTAAAGCTACAATAAGTTTTGCCAAGTTAAAACAAAAAATTCTGAAGTTACAACTACACTACACAGGAAGCGCTTTGAGTTGTTACTCAATAAAAGAGTTAAGTGATTCAGCAACTGACTGTTTTTTTTAATGGTGCAATAACTTTGTGGTGTATTTTGGATTACTGTTGTCAAATGGAAAGCAATAATCGCTAATCGAGAATCGTTAATAATCGAAAATCGGTTGGTAATCGAATCGGGACCTCAATAATCGTAATCGAATCGGATCGGGAAATCAGACAGATAACCACCCCTATTACTGATGTAACTGTAGGAACACAGCCCTTGCTCACCAAGCCAGGACAGGCCTTGAACAAGAGGTCTCCAATATTGAAGTATTTATGACTTTTAGGTAAACAACAACCTGAACAGATACACATTCTTTCAGAGAACTTTTGGCGCCATTCCCTTAAAAGGCGTTAAGAGAAGAACCCGCCAGGAAGCTCACCCCTCCCCAGGGTGTCCTGATTCACATCACACTGACACGGGAAGCCGTTAGTCAAGACACTTACAAACCTTTGATATTCTACAACTTATCCCTAAACAACCCCTTCACGGCTACTAAGCCCTGCTAAGAAGTAAGCTTCTTTGTGTTAAAGACACTGAAGTTGTTCTAAGGACCATTTATTCCTTCTCCAGGACAACTTTCTCCTTCTTTCTCTATCTTATTACATTTACATCTTCTAGCTGATATAACAACCAAAGAATCCCCTTTTGCTCTGCTCCATCCTGCTCTCCCCTTCTCTCCTGATAAGACGCCAGATGGGGTTGTAAATCTCAAATTCCTTTGTAAGGACTGATTTTCTGTGTTAACAAACTCAAAACTTCTCCTGAAAGTGAAAATGAACATTTAATCAAAGTATGTGTACTGTATCCTTTTCCAGAACTCATTTCTGAATAATTTGATACAACTCTCATTTCTGTATGTTATAGTTTAAGCTAGTTACAATTCCATGCATTTAATCACAAAATGCTACATGGAGTCACATTGCCATCTTTTGGCGACAGTTAACGAAGTTCTTGCAGGAATCTTATAATTATCATTTGAAGTTGAATGTGGTTAAATTGATTAATCAACATGTTTTTCCACAGTATGTTATCTTCACTTTTTGCATGTCCTGTGTTACAGAAACTTAGGATAGTTTGTAGCGTTTCATAAGAAACGTTTATCACTCTGTTAAATGTAACATGATAATCCTGTTTAATATGTTTTGATGAAAACCGATTTTTGAACATAATGAGAAAAGTATGTGTCTATCGCGCATAATATTTAAAACCATACAAACCACGTTAAATTCGTTTAATTCGCTCCCGAATGAAAATAATCAAAGTCTAAAGTGAAGAGGCCCGCCTGCCAGAAACACGCCCACTCAAATGCGTTTGATAAGAGTATCGATCTCGGCGCTTCATTCTTCACTTCGTCGTTTTCTCTTCATCTTTTCACTTCATCGTCTGCACTTCATCGTTTCCTCTCCTATCCTTCACAGTTTCTTCACACTTAGTAACTTTTTAAGTATTTTCCTTTTACGAACTCCAGTTGCGTTTTTCAGCACATGCTTTTCCATTGAATTTGAATTTTGCTTTTTCAGCTATTCTTGTACATTTTACATTCGTTCTTCAAGTGATCATCTCAATTACTTTGTTTTTACGTTTGCGTATTTTTACTCGAGTAACTTTTTCTTCACAAGATTTTTATTTTTAACCTCATCCCGAGTTTTGACGATTTTCAAAAGTTGCATTCAGGAACGCCTCGGTTTTTCCTGAATTCTGCCTTTTTGCAACGCTTCAGATAACATTTTTCTTTCACGCGTTGATAATAATTTAGGAAGCAAGATCGAACGGCCAACGAGATTGTTTTCAACTTTATTATAAGCGAGTAACTACAGTCATCAGACGGAGCTACTATCCGACCTATAACGCCTCTATCACCAAGAACCACCTGGTCCAGAGCTGCCAGAGACTCACTGAAGTTGCTCTCAGTGTTGGTTTCTTTTTGCCGAACTAAAGACTCTGTAGCCACGGTAACGGACGTTTGAGGACCGCCTAGAACCATCGCCAAGGCCGCCACTCCACGCCACTGCGTCCCCGCTAGCATTGTCTCGTTGGGAGGCTGTGTCCAAGGTCTGCTGGTGCCGCCACGAGGTTCGGGTCCGCCGAGCACGTCCGAGCCTGATCCACGCTGCAGAGAAAGTAGGCAAAACTCACCCACCAACCGCAGCCGTTGTGATAAGAGTTGATGTCGGATAGAAGGCTTAGCTGATTTAATTTTAATTCTAATCTATGTTTGCTAAATAAGCGGTTTTACACATAGTCCACATCTACGTGTTTCTAACCTCTATTTATAAACACATACTCTCTCATTATCGTCAACTACAGTACCATTGATTATCTACATTAATGTCCATATATTTTATTGTATTTCGTGTATTCATCTACCTCCATTGATTATTCATATATTCATATGTTAACTCATTAATCTCTAATAAATCCTCATTTATCGCCAAGTCGTTGTCTGTGGATATCTCTTCTGATACAGGAATTAAGATCAATGTACGGAAGAATTCATAACCCAGATGAGATTGATTCATAACTGATAAGTGTACTGATCAATTAATAACTGACCTAGTTATTAATCTGTTACAGTAAGTTCCTCCAATAGGAGGTGGTGCCCCCTTTTTATTAATAAATGTTATTGTAGGAACATTTATTACGAGGTATTAATATCATATTCCCCTACATAACTAAAATACACTTTTACATTTTCTTAAGAGTTCTCCTGGGAGTAAATCCTGAACGAGGGTCAAAGGCTGAGAGGAAAGGAACAAAACAGCACCATGTTCCTCCAAGACTGCTGAAGTTCCTGTATGGATTGAACAACTTTGAAAATCCATGGAGAATTTGAACTTCCTTTCAAAGTTCAAAATGGAAGTTGTCGGACTGAACATGGGGACAAAAAATAAAACTGGAAGCTGTACCCGGTAGCTTTCTCACACTGACATATGGAGAGAGGTACCAAGAGCACACACACACACACACACACACACACACACACACACACACACACACACACACACACACACGGAGCCCTGCCTCTCGCTTCATGCTTGGTGAAGAGGTGAATGACCCAACTTAAAAAACATTAAATGATCTGTTAAAGAAAATGGCACTAACATTGAAACATTTGGTATTGATGGTGACAATCGTCGTTTCTTTTATTATTTTTTTGCCATGCATTTGAAAATGGTTTCAGATCTTGAAAGTTTCACTTGTTTCAAAGATTAAAATTAGGGCTGTAGATGTGTGGATTAATGTGGATTAATGTTGATATTTTCTCAATTAATCAGTTAGTTGTTTGGTCTATGAAATGTCTGAAAATAGCGAAAATTTTAATTTAGTGTTTCCCAAAGCCTACTATGATGCCCTCTAATGTCTTGCTTTGTCCACAACCCACAGATATTCAGTGAACTGTCATAGAGGAGTAAAGAAACTAGAAAATACATTTTAGAAGCTGAATCAGAGAATTTTGATTTTTTTTTTTTTTCCCTTAAAAAATCACTTAGGGCAATTAATAGATCATCAAAATGGTTGGCGGTTAATTTCATAGTTGACAACTAATCAATTAATTGTTGCAGCTCTATTTAAAAATTTATTGTGATTACTTTTGGTGCCACACACCATTTCACAGGTGCTCATTATTGAATGCATTTTCATTTCAATGTTTTATTTTGTCATGTTTTATTCTGTTTGTTGCTGTTTAAAGCAGAAAAAAAAATCTCTTATACAAAGCAAGGGATGCACGATATTGGATTTTGCCAATATACTAATATTTTTCAACTCATTTTGGCCGATGTGCAGTGAAGTGCAGACAACATCAAGACTGCTTTTTCTTATTGTGATGGCCCACTGGCAGATGCAAATTTAAAATAAAATGCTATTCAAAATGCACATATTCACTTAGCAAATTAAGAAAACTACTGCTGACAGTTTTTATGTAATGATTTTAATGTTTTTATGTAATGAAAGCGTCATCTCGACCTGCCATATCAGCAGAATTGCTCATTTTGGGCTGATACCAATATTTAATTTTAAAGTGATATTCCCCCCAAAAATGAAAATTCACTCAATATGTACTCACTCCTATGACGATGTGAGGATGGGTGAAGATCTTCAGCTCACAAAACAATCCTGGAGTTTCAGCAGAAAACAGGTTTGCAGTCAAATCCAGTACAATGGCAGTGAATGATGACCACAGATAAAATGTTTAAAAAAAAGAACACAAAACAAACACAAAATGTCTCCATCCTGCTCATGTGGTGTAATCCAAGTGTCCGCGAGCGGCGACATTAAAATTTAACCACAAAAGACGCCATTAACGCCATGTTTTTAGCCGAAATGTCAACTGTAGCCTCTCAGACTCGAGCCGGATGCACAAGAGATCTCGCGATATTTTCACATGTGCATCCATTAAGAGATATACAAAGTCTCGCGATACATCAATGCTGTGTTTACATGCTACCTGGGAGGCTGCAGTTGACATTTCGGCTAAAAACATGGTGTAAATGGCATCTTATTTCTTACTTAGTATATACTGTAAATCTACGGAATTTTCCATTATAGGATTGAAGGAAGTGTCCCTAAACTTAACGGAAAATGTACTGATAATTTTCTGCCAGGACATTATCCGTAATTCTATGGACTTTTTTCTTGCAGTGCAGAAACTTTTTGCTCAACCATCTGAATGAGACACACAACACGATATCTGACACCAACTTTGTGTGGAAATACTTCAAAAGATTAAATAATGGAAATGTGTAAATTGTGCGCGCTGGAGGGATAAAATTCACTGGACTGAGGTTTGCTGCAACATTTGGAATATCAGACAAAATTCCAGGTGAAAGCCTAAAGTTTCAAGAACGCTGATTTATAGTTTATTCAAAACACATCTGGATGAAATACTGCAGCATCCGTGGATTTAACGTTAGCAGTTGGCTGTGGCAAAAAGCGCCTCACTGAAGAAAGATGCCAAAAACTGCCGAAGAATCCATCTGAAGCCTCACACCAAGTGAGTGAGAACTGTTTTAGAGTTTTACTTTTTAACATTGAGCGATCGTTTACTTTATTAAGCCAAATATGTTGAACATTGATGCGCACAAGTTGGGAGAAGTCTGCTGCACTCAGCTACAGCCTCTGAATACGAACGGAATGTAGAATCTGTTTCAGCTCAATATCATAACTTTAAAAACACCAAATGATTTGATTTAACAAATTTCGTACGAAGAATAGTAAAATATAGCTTCCATGAGGCTGTTCAGTCAGACAGAGACAGATCAAAGGCTGAACTTGGCATTTCATCCTTGCATGCAGTCACAGCGAAGGTCGAGCTGTACACAGCATGTGCAGTGTATATTATGTTCATAATAATGTTGAAATGATGTTCTTCTGCCTAAGGTAAAAAATATTTTGAATATGAGGCCAGAGGTGTTCTGCCTCTTCTGGTTCTGAATTGCACGCCGTTGTTTCTGCCATTGTTGTCGTCAGCTCATTCTTCGTCACGTGACTGCCAGGGCTCCATTTGTTTGGTGAAATGGAGTCAAACGTCGCTAGTGGCTACGTTTGATTGGTGAAACAGAGTCATGTGACAGAGCCTTTAGCGGAACTCTCTCTGACAAAATAAAACAAACAGATCGTGCATTGAATAAGATGGATAAAAATCAAAGTAACGAGGGGAATATAGCTCAATGTAATGGAGTAAAAGTAGCGTTTCTTCTTCACAAATATACTCAAGTAAAAGTAAAAAGTATGATGCATTAAAATTACTCTTACAAGTACAATTTATCCAAAAAGTTGATCAAGTAAATGTAACGGAGTAAATGTAAAGCCCACCTCTGCCTTTAAATCGGAAGAAGACCAGACGTCTCTACATGCTCTTATTTTGAAGTTTTTGCACTTCCTGTATGAACGAGTTGCCAACGCTGACAACGTGAGGACTTTACCCCCATCCTAACAGAGGAGCAGGCCAGACAGACTCTCTGTTTTGTGTCTTCAGCTATCAGCGATATTAGAATCACTGTAAAGTATTCGACACGAAGCAAATATTTGTTCAGAAGTTCAGGTGCGTACAGACTATATTAGCTACACAGCTAATTAGCAAGCTAACAAGCTATGTCGGGACATAACCAATGCAGCTGACACACTCGTGATGTCGCAATGAACGTGACACCACGTCCTCTTGTTCTGTTGCTATTTTTTGTTTGTTTGCTTGTTTGTTTGTTTGTGAGCTTTCAGAAGTGAAATAAGTGATATTTTCTGCAGCATTTGATTTGCTCCTGTTGAGTCTCTCCCCTTGGTTTAGCTGACCCCGACCAAAACATTTTGACCTGACGTGATGACATTGTCACATCAGAGCAGGGTAATGAATTAAATTAACACATTTTAAATACCTTGTTTTGTATATTTTCTTACAGGAACCTTATTATGTGCTTTTCAAAATTTAAATCAAATGTGCAGATAGTTCATGCGTTGTAATGAAATGGTCTTTTTTACACACTGTGTGTGTGTGTCTCTCTGGAGTCAAAGGAGTCCCAGTTTTCAAGGAGCAGTAAGCAATTCTGGAGAAAAATATTTGATTGTTGAGTCTCATTCCCAGGTCATCAAGTACGGAGGCTTTAGCCTGGTGGCTTGAGCTGAAACAAGAAGCCATAGAAAGTGAGACAACTCCACACCTTCACACTGCAGCATCCCAAACATGCAGAATCAACTTTATGTGAAACAGTTCAGGGACCTCTGGCCTGCTCTTCATATGCAGTCTGAGGTAATGTGGTTCAGCTCTCTCATGTGTTTTTACTTTATTAGTAATCTGTGTCACATCGTGTAGTTTTGCCTAATTTGATTAATTTTGAAATGATTAATTGGTTTTACTGTGGATTATTTATTTGACTTTATATATTTGTTTGTAATGAGATATTGAGTTTATGTAGTGACTTTTTTAAACTTTTTTTTTTTTGTAGTTTTGTTTTGATAAAACACAAATTTACAAAAAAGGAAAGAAAACAGACAAATTCCTGAACAGACACAGGTGCTCAGGGGATACCTTTGATGGCATTCCCATTCTAAAGTCACTGATCTTGAGAGATTACCATTCACTTAAATTTGGGCAGTGGGTGATTGATATATAGATTTAAGACATCCTATAACCACATCATTGAAACCAAAATGCTGTAACACCAAATACAAAAACTCCCATTGCACTGAGGAGAAATCCTTTTCTGAATCGAGGCTAATTACCAAAGACTTTAAATTGCTTTTAATCATACTGTCAACCAGGTACAGAGCACATCTCACTTTACCTTGTGCTTGCCTGTTTTTAATAAAACCCACTTGGTCAGTGTCAGTCAAATCAGGAATTATGTTTTTCAAGTCTTTTTGCGATTATTGAGGCAAACAACCTGCATTCTATGTTGAAAACAGAAATGGGTCTGTATGAGCTGCATTCTGTCCTCTCTTTCCCCACCTTCATGATCACAGATAATAGAGCCTGATTCCAAGATACTGGGGTCTCTTTGCCTTTAAGGACATAATTGAAACACTTTAAAAGCTTAGGAGTAAATAATCCCTTAAATAACTTTGCCAGGAAACCATCTCCTTCTGGTACTTTGTTCATTTTCAGTCTTGATGTAGCATCATGAATCTCTTTTTGTAATTTCTTGTGGCATCAGTTTATTTTGCTCCAAACCTACTGATGGTAAATCTAGAGATTTCAAGAAGCTTTTTATGACTGAAGGTTCTGCTGCCTTAAGGCCAAAATGCACTAAAGGCGTCTGACGACACCCATTGTTCTAAATGGCAGAACACACACTGAAAGCATCTTGACGTGCATAAAACTGCCTTGACGCTCGCACTGGTGTTTGGGGCGAATTAAATGGAATTTTAAAAAAAGGGCATGGACATGAAAACGAGTGTTGACGGAGCTTTAGCTCCACCTGAAAGCAGGTAAAAGAAGAAAAAAAAGGAAAAAGGAAAAAAAAAACTAGCCATAGCAGAGAGAGGGAGGGAGGGGAGAGAGTGTGTGAATATGGACAGATGCGCCGATTTGATATAAAAACTATTTATGATCATGAAACATAATATTGAACAGTTCTGTGGTGTGTGATTTTTTTTTTTTTTTTTTTTTTTTTTTTTTTGCTCAAAGTCCGATTTGTTTACTTTTAAATACTCAATTACTCCCCGCCGATTAATCTGAACTAATGAAGGACTAGACAGAGAGCAGAGAGGAGGGAGGGGCAGCGTGTGTGAAGTGCCGACTGATATAAAACTTTTTTGATGATAAATCCTGATGTTACTGAACAGTTCTGTGACTGAAATATCTGTCTCAGTAACAAACTGACAGACGTTTGTCTCCTCCATGAAACGTTTGTCACTTTGCTGCATTATTATAAATCATTGAACTGTCCAGACTCTGTCTCCCTCTTCAGCTCCTCGGTGTGTGTCTGTGTGCAGTTTGCTGTCTGCTGTGGTCTAAAACATCCTCACTGATGTTAACTGAGTGACACTGATGTAAATTATCCTGCTTTCTAATATCGCGCACCGTTTATTCATTATATAGACGGAGGTGGTGAGGATTTTTTTCCCTCAGAGGACAACATTTTATGAAAGAAATAAACTATTATTAATAGTAATACTAAATAAATAAACAGATGCATATAATTGGCAACCTTTTCCCAAATACTGCTGGTTTTGTGGTGATGGAATGTTAAATCTGACGCTTGCAGTGCGCTATAGAAGCTTCATTTGACGCGCGTCTTTTGACTTTAGTGCGTTTTGGCCTTTAGGCTTCTTACAGTATTGTTCAAAAGATTGCTGCATACATTCCGGTTTATAGCACATCATGTTGGTATTGGGATCCCTGATTATAAAGAATGGGCCTCATGCAAGAACCGCTCGTACGGACAGATTTGTTCTTAAGTGGTGCGTACGAGTGAAAAGTAAAGTGAAAAATAAATTACAAATTACTTATTATTATTGCATAGATGTTTTTTTACTTAAGTCATTTTCATATCAAGACATTTGCTCTTTTTTTCAGTGACAATCTGACCCTCAGGTAAAACGGCATTAACACCACTCGTTTTCCTGTTTCTTTGCTTCAGCAGGTCTTTTAATTCCACTGCTGACGAGGTTAACATGACATATTTTCCTTTATGGATCTCTGAAAGCAGGATGTCAAACTCATAGAGACTCATAAAGTTCTTTTTTCTATTTAATGCCATTTTTTGAATGAACACTTCCTGATATACGGAGCAGGAAGCACAGACTTCCAGTCCTGTGCAAAAGTTTCAGGCAGGTGTGAAAAAATGCTGCAAAGTAAGAATGCTTTCAAAATATATAAAATTTAATTGTTTATTTTTATCGAAGTGAGCGAACAGAAGAAAAATCTGAAATCAAATCAATATACAATCAATACACCCTTTACCTTCAAAATGGCGTATGTTGTTTCTTTGTGAGCGTGCTTCAAGATCAGTCAGTGTAGCTTGAATGCTTTGTTGGGTGTGTTTACAAAGCTCAGCTTTAGCTATGGCGCTCCAGTCCTCCATGTCGGCCACCCGTTGTTCCTCCTTTTCTACTCTACCCACCGTTTTCTTTCAGATCCGAGGCAATTTCATTTAGCTTGCAGTTGACATCTTCTTCGAATTTTGCCAAATCGTATTTCATGTCTCTTGGAAAAGGTATCATGAAAGTTGTTTAGCTCTGTCTTCACATCTGAACGGATAGCTTTTATCTTGGCATGTATGGCGCAGATGCTAGCTTGCAGGCTAACATTATCCACGGTGCTGTTTTTGTCAACATCGTCGTCTTTTTCAGGTGTTTGTCTTCCACTTTTCTCACGTCTCAGGGATGCTTTGCCTTTACCCCTTTTCTGTTTTTTCCCATCCATTGTGTTTTAACTTCAAAACGTGTTAAAATCAAGTTAACTTAGGGGAACATTTTTGGACCTGTCTGGAAGCTCTCAATTTATGCTGCCATCTGCCCTGACGCCACACCGGAAACTGTCTCTTGTAGTGACTTTTATTTTGTAAAAATAAAAGTCACTACATAAGACTAGTACTGCTCTACAAACAACATTTAGTCATCATTAGAATATTTTATTGTAATCCTGTTCTGAATTGATCATTTTTTATTATTTCTTTTAATAAAACAATAATTTATCTTAATGACACACAACCCTAGAACTTAATGTACTTTTTCTTTTCTGAACTTGTCCTCAAATAACACAATTTAATATAATTAATCATTTTCATATGGTTTCATATTTGCAGGGACCCAACTATCTGGCCTCAGACAGTGTTTTAGGGACCTCATTTCACCTCTTAGGATGCCTTATTTATTCAGTTATGAAAATATATGAAATGAAATTGAGTTTGTATTATTACCTTTCTTAATTTGAATTTATTTTCCTAAACTGGATAGTGCACCTTTAAAGTTGCTAGGTTCAAACTAATTGGCCAAAAGTATGCCACACACCACCTTCATAACTGTTGAAGTGATGGTTCATGTTATTTGAAGTGTCTCTATGAGGAACTTGTCCATTGTCCACAGTCAGTGTGTTGCCCACAGTAGATGACCAATACACTTTATGTAATATTTACCTGCTTTACCTTTCTGTCAGCCAACCTTTTCCAACAGGAAACCACTGTTATACAAGCCAAATATCACATCTCTAAAAGCACCCAACTCTTTTGGCAGAAGCACTAATTAATTAATATACGAATGGTTTGGAGAGAGAGATATTTGACTTATATAACAGCAGTTTACCATAAGAAAAGGCTGCCTGACAGCAAGGTGAAGCAGATAAACTATTCAGCATATGACATACATTTAAACTGATACAGATTTTTGTAAGTGGTTAAATATGTTTTATGTTGTTGCTGAGCCTTTCTTCAGCAGTGCACTACTACGCTTCTGTGCTGGTACTCGTCTTTGCTTCTACAAAACTGGGGGTGTGTCAACATCCATCTACTGCAGGTAATACATTGATTATGGATAAGTGCCTCATACAACCACACTTGAAATAATCTGAAATCCTTCAATGTCCCATTTTAACATTTCAGCAGTTTTTATTGTTATGAAGAGTTTATCAGCACTTTATAATGTTTAAAGACTCTGGAAACCCAAAACCAGAATAGCCATACAATATTATTTATGTTTCATTCTCTGCTGTAAAGTACGAGAATGGGCAAATGTAACTATACTCAGTTTTTGAATTAAAAAACTTGTACTTTTATTTTTTTTTTAAAATGTAGTAGTACTAAAAAAAAGTGAGGTGAAGTTTTGAGGTTAATGATTTTGAGTTTTATTAAGTCAGTGTTTTTGAGTTATGTTAATTAAGAGATTGGATTTACTGAACATGAAATAATAGGTTTTCATTAAGGCTGTCACAGTACGCGTATTTGTCCCGTGATGTCACATCACAGGCTTCACGGTTTGGTACACAGTATGTGCACGATGAATACAACAACTACATCTGTTTTTCTGACTGACTCAGTCACATTATTGTTGCTCTGGCAAGTGTGGTAACATTCCAATCCAGCAGGTGGTGTTAAATCACCTAAACACTGCCATTTAAAAAAAAAAGAACAGCTGAAGAAGATGACACAGCAAAACAAGCAACTATGGATGCTTTTCATTCAATAAATTCGTCTCCTCCACTCGCTCCCTCTCCTCATGTCTTAGCTGCATCCAGCGAGGACATGAGAGAGACAGAGTGTTATTTGTTTACTATTACTATTTACTATTTATTGACTTCCATTATTGTCAGCAGCACAGTAAGAAACTACACCACACTTTCTTTTATCGGTGGCGAACCGTGATGATTAGACCTGGAACTTCAGTTCGGTCAAAACTTTGCCAGACACACCAAAAATGCAGCAAAATGGAAAAAGATTTGGCTGGAATAAGGGGCAGGCAGCAGGTAGCCTGTGACATGTTTGTACAGCGTAGTTGCCATATACAAAAACCCTCTAGAGGGCGGCAAACACCACACAATGATAGCTGAATTAGTAATGTTTTTCTAGAGTTTCTTGTTTCTATGTTAATTTACTACTGCTATTATTGTGTGTATGAGTGCCTGTGTGCATATACATATACATGCGGGTGTGTGTTTGTGTACAGAATACATTAATATATACAGTGCTTAACAAATTTATTAGACCACCCCCCAATGTAAAGTTTATGCCACAGCTGCCCTAAATTAACAGCATTGGTAATTACCAAAATCATTTTTATGTGTCTGTAATGGTTAATACACCAGTATGTAGAAGCTCTTTAACCAAGTTAATTATAGTTATTTACTTGCATTCCTGAACAGAAAAAATAATTTTAGTGGTTGAATGTTATGCTTGATTAATTTCTGACTTCTCAGAGAAGCCCAGTGAGCCGGCTCAAATTTGGGTATAAAAAGGTGAATTCAGTTTGAAATTCCTCATTCCTGTTCAAAATGGTAAAACGTTGAGAGCTCCCTGAAAATGAAAGAGTCCGCATTAAAGCACTTCATGATGCTGGATAGTCTCTGAGACAAATAGGAAAAGACATAAGGGGCCCTATCCTACGCCGGTCTAAAGCGCAGGGCGCAATGAATTTAATTTATTCAAGGTGTGTCCAAAGATATTCAAAGTGAGGAGACAGATCTCCTGGTTCGAGAAGTGAAAGCGCGAGAGCGCGCAATATATGGAGACACGTCTCCAAAGCTGCTTCATATGTAAATAGTTTATTTTACATGAACACCTGCAAAAACCATTACAATAAACGAACCACAAATGTCATGCAGATATGTAACTGGTTAGTTTTACATTGAAGCACCTGTGCGCCGGTTGTTTTGCTATCTTACACCGGTGCAAGTGCCATTTTTGCCATATCTGCAAGATAGCAAATGCACTTGTGCCTAGTCTGTGCTGCTGTGCGTGAGTGTGTCTTTTAAGATAAACTCACTAATGAGGAAAAAGAAATTATTTATAATTATAAAGCCTAATAAATCTAAACAGACCTGTAAAGTGTAAAGGGATCACGGCTGTCGGATCGTCTTTATCAGATGAGTCAGCATGACAGCTGTTTGTGTCTGCCTGTTTGCTGTGATCCAGAAAAAACAAGGATTAAACACTTATGATCTAGTGCTGGGTTGAAAAAATCGATCCGCCGATTTTAAATCGATTCTCATTTTAATTAATTTAATTAATTATTAATTTAAAAAATCGATTTGCACGTCCAAAGATCGATTTTTATACATATATATATTTTCTTTATATTTTTTCCTGGGTGAACTTTAACCCCACTAGTGACGTGACTCGCGTAGGCGCGGTGTGAAGATACTGCGAGTTCTCATAACAACATGGCGTCGGGCGGTAGCAGTGAAGTTAGCCGAACTCCAGTTTTGAAAAGGCCAGAGTCGCTCAAAGCGGATATCTGGAACTATTTCGGGTTTAGAAACGACGAGGCAAAAAAGGAGCTTGACAAGAGCAAAGCAATTTGCAAGATATGCCAGATGGAGGTAAAGTTTTGCGGAAACACGACCAACCTCAGGAACCACATGCAGCGACACCACCAAGACATCATGTCCAAGCCCACCGGACCGCAACAGAAAAAACTTAAGGAAGCTCTACAACTACCAGCTAGCTCTCCACGCGCTAACAAAATAACCGAGGCGATTGTGGGCTTCATTTGCAGTGCTATGGTCCCGTATTCCATTGTTGAAAACCCGGGCTTCAGGCGGCTCATCAAGGTATGTGAACCGCACTACATTGTGGTGACACGCAAACGCATGGCTGAACAAGTTATCCCAAACATGTACGACGTAGTAAAAGAAGGAGTGAAAAGCAAGCTGCAGTCAGCTGAGAGATTGGGCATCACTAGTGACATGTGGACGTGGACAAAATGGCCAAATTAAAGGTACATTTGTATTTAACAGCAACAGCTTTTGGGTGAATTCTGAATGTCATATTTTTAATAATGCACCAGTAATTCTGCCCTACATCATGTTTGTAAAATACTCGTCTATCAACATTCTGGGAGGGGGATTAGTCCTTGCCATTTTTACCAGTCTTATTGCCATCATTAACTACCAATACTTCATTAATTTGCTGCCAAATGTCAATATAAAACTATTATTAATATGTTGCACAACTAGACAATCAGGTAACAGCTCAAAAAACAGTTTTAATAACACTAACCTGAATCGAGATCGGATCGGATCGAATCGAAATAATCGATTCTGAATCTCAAGAATCGGAATCGAATCGATTCTTGAAATTTGAATCGATACCCAGCCCTATTATGATCTGTAACATACAAGACACAATATTTGACTGCACGAGTCCTGCCCAACCTGGAGAGAAAAAGGTATGTGTGCTACTGTTGGAGCTGGTTGGATATTTCCGTGCGTAATTTTGCGCACTTAAAACTTTTGTGTTTCGTAGCGGGACAGAGGAAGAGGATTGGAGGAAGAGATGAGGATTAGGTGGGGGATAATAAATTATAAAATACAACACAATTTCAAGGTGCTTCAATGTAAAATTAACCAGTTACATACACTGCCTGGCCAAAAAAAAAGTCGCCACCAAAAAAAAAGTTCATACACTCTAATATTTCGTTGGACCACCTTTAGCTTTGATTACGGCACGCATTCGCTGTGGCATTTTTTCGATAAGCTTCTGCAATGTCACAAGATTTATTTCCATCCAGTGTTGCATTAACTTTTCACCAAGATCTTGCATTGATGATGGTAGAGTCTGACCGCTGCGCAAAGCCTTCTCCAGCACATCCCAAAGATTCTCAATGGGGTTAAGGTCTGGACTCTGTGATGGCCAATCCATGTATGAAAATGATGTCTCATGCTCCCTGAACCAGTCTTTCACAATTTGAGCCCAATGAATCCTGGCATTGTCATCTTGGAATATGCCTGTGCCATCAGGGAAGAAAAAAAACCATTGATGGAATAACCTGGTCATTCAGTATATTCAGGTAGTCAGCTGACCTCATTCTTTGAGCACATACTGTTGCTGAACCTAGACCTGACCAACTGCAGCAACCCCAGATCATAGCATTGCCCCCACAGGCTTGTACAGTACGCACTAGCCATGATGGGTCATCACTTCATCTGCCTCTCTTCTTACCCTGATGCGCCCATCACTCTGGAACAGGACAAATCTGGACTCATCAGACCACATGACCTTCTTCCATTGCTCCAGAGTCCAATCTTTATGCTCCTAGCAAATTGAAGCCTTTTTTTCCGGTTAGCCTCACTGATTAGTGGTTTTCTTAAGGCTACACAGCTGTTCAGTCCCAATCCCTTGAGTTCCCTTCGCATTGTGCGTGTGGAAATGCTCTTACTTTCACTATTAAACATAGCCCTGAGTTCTACTGTTGTTTTTCTTCGATTTGATCTCACCAAACGTTTGAGTGATCGCCGATCACGATCATTCAGGATTTTTTTCCGGCCACATTTCTTCCTCGAAGACGATGGGTCCCCACTATCCTTCCAGTTTTTAATAATGCGTTGGACAGTTCTTAACCCAATTTTAGTAGTTTCTGCAATCTCCTTAGATGTTTTCTCTGCTTGATGCATGCCAATGATTTGACCCTTCTCAAACAGACTAACATCTTTTCCACGACCACGGGATGTGTCTTTCGACATGGTTGTTTAGGAAATGAGAAGCAATTCATTGCACCAGTTGGGGTTAAATAACTTGTTGCCAGCTGAAAGATAATCGCCCATGCAGTAATTATCCAATAGGAGGCTCGTACCTATTTGCTTAGTTAAATCCAGGTGGCGATTTTTTTTTTGGCCGGGCAGTGTATCTGCATGACATTTGCAGTTCGTCTGTTGTAATGGTTTTTGCAGGTGCTCATGTAAATAAACTATTTACACATGAAGCAGCTTTGGAGACGTGTCTCCATATATTGCGCGCTCTCGCGCTTTCACTTCTCAAACCAGGAGCTTTGTCTCCTCACTTTGAATATCTTTTCTCTTCGTTTCCTCCTTGTAAATCCGCCGTCATGCTGCCACTGCTTGCGCTGCTGGCGCACCTGCCTCTTATGGGTGATGAGAGCTGACTTTCTGATTGGTTTATTGCATGTTCGGTCTAAACTCACTGGTGAATTAATGAAGGCACTTGGGCACACTTGATAGGTGTATGCTGCTTTGCGCCGGTGATGCAGGGGGCGGGGCAGGGCAAAATATCACTCGCACCCCTGGGAGGAGACGGCAAAGGAGGATTTGGACACACCTTGAATAAATTAAATCCATTGTGCTTCAGACCGGCGTAAGATAGGGCACTAAGGCCTAAGTGTTTTTTACTCCAGTGCACCGAGCACAAGATAGCAAACACGCCGGCCCACGCCTTCATTTTGCCTTCATGTTTAGACCTCCCGCCCATGGCGGAACAGACCAGGCGCAAGTGCATTTGCTATCTTGCAGACATGGCAAAAATGGCACTTGTGCTGGGTGCAAGATAGCCAAGTCACTTGCGCTGGCGGCACAACAGCATTGCGCCGGGTGTAAGATAGGGCCCAAAGTGTTCTCACAGTGTGGTCAAGTATGCTTTGGAGTCTGAGACTGGTACTTAGATAATGCGCCAAGGAAGAGGCAGGAAACGAAAGTTAATTGAAGCAGATGTCAGACACCTCAAGATTTTCAGTACTAGAGACAGAAGGAAGACCACTGCTGATCTTCAGGCAGAGATAAATGCTTCTAGATCAGAGTCTGAGAAAGTCTCGACGACTGACAGAACAAGGCTTAAAGGGAAGACTAGCTGCTAAGAAGCCATTATTGAGGCCTGCAAACATCCAGAAACGCCTCAGATTTGCCAGGGAGCACAAACACTGGACTGTTGATGACTGGAAGAAGGTACTCTGGACGGATGAGTCCAAGTTTGAACTCTTCGGTCAGCATCGTCGTGTTTATGTCCACAGAAAAGCTGGAGAATGTTTTGCTGCCAGATGCATTGAAACCCACAGTGAAACACGGTGGAGATGCCATTATGGTATGGGGTTCCATTTGTGGAAACAGTGTGGGCAAATTAGTGAAAATCGACGGTATCATGAACAAGAACATCTACCACAACATCTTAGTGCATCATGGAATCCCTTCTGGATGAATCTGATTGGAAGAATAAGGCTGTCATAAAATTACTTATCGGCTGAATACGATCTGAATGCTGCTGTTTATTTCTAACATGACAACTGCACAATGACAGAGACGTGGAGATCACTTCAATTTTTGGTCAAATCAAAGTAAAATGAATGTAACTGATTTAAGATTTTCTGTGATAAATAGGATAGACTCATCAGTTTTCTAATCAGTGTTCTGAGCTGCAGTATCAGCAAAGCAAAACTCACTTTAAATGATAAATAGTAGTATCAAAGTGGTATGTAGATGCTTATCATTCTTTTAGTGTGTGGATGATACAGTGTAAATTAAGTAAGTGTTAGTATGACCTGAAGCAAATGGGATAAAATGACTCTGCATCACCAAACGGAGGTTCCCATGACAGCGTGATGCATTCAGTTTGTGCTGCTGCCAAAAAATCAATTCACATAAGAATCGAGATTCTCATTTGCTACGATTCAGAATCGATATAAAATGTCCCAAAATCGATTTTAAAAAATAAAAAAAATCCACTGTCCACCTCCATTTTGTAACTACGCAGGACGGACACGGAGCAGAGTCTGCCCCTGCTGCAGACCAACACACACTGCAGTGCTTCACGAAGCTCTCTGCCAGGCCAGCTCCGAGCGGGCAGCTAAAAGCCTCTATCAAGCATCGTCACCTAAACGAAACACAATTTAAACCACAAGAAATAATAGGGGCATTTAACAAAAACGTGAAAACAGCCCTCCCCCCATTGAGTGCTTTTACTAGTCTCACCACTGCAGGCAAACCAACAAGTGAGGTGTCGGATGAAAACAGAGATCCTACTGATTATGAAGAGGTCTCACTCGTCACTGTGCGACAAAAACTTTGAGAGTTAGACGCCAAATAGTCGCAAAAAAACCTTCACAGAATCATAAAATATGTCTTACTTTAGCTGTTTTGTGGCCTAAAGTTATATTCTAGCTTGAAAAAACACTGCTAATGTCTACTCCTATGACTCTTCAGAAGTTTGAAATGAATCGCAGTGGTCCTGGTTGTTTTCATAAAGAGCAAGGGCTTTTTTCGAGGGGAGTAACGCATCTTCACTACAATACTTTATCTTTGGCTGCACGTCCTTCTGTATCGTCATTGGTGTTGCTAAGGTAAATTTGGGTGGTAGCGATAGAACCTCCTGACTCTGATTGGTTTATAGAGGTGTCGATCATCAGAATTGACCAATAGGTTGCCGAGCTAGTCCCCTGGACTGCTTCAGTGAGTTTTACAGGACGCAGCTTGTTGACACTTTCAGACGCTTTTAGCAGAGTGCTTATTAGCCCCGGTCAGGATAAAACGGGAAAAAATATACAGCAGAGGTGGTTCTCTGACTGTTTGAATCAGATAGCAGTGCTAACATACTAACAACACAGTGCCAAACGTCAGTGTGACTGATGCCCAAATGGCACATTTGGTGCAGTTTCGCCTGGACATGTCTGTGTTAAAACATCTGTAAAACTGTTCAGGTTCACTTTTTTAGCATCGAGATTTGCACAGTTAACTCATCAGATATCACTTTACTAATTCCTAGATGAATCGGGCTACTATCCTATGATTCAAAAGTGTTTTTCACTCCAAACAGTGTGTTGTTTTTTTTTAAATAAATAGATAAAAATTCACATTTGTTTCTGTGTTCCAGGTGAATTTCCTCTGACACAGTAACACATATCTTGATTCTGACACTTCTATAGTAATCTCACATGTAGCTATTGTTATTTTGACACCAAGATTAAGCAGTATGTGATATTGCTTTTATGTAACAGTTCCAACAATTCCATCTAAGCATGGATAAATGTCTAAAACTTAATAAATGTGAAAAAGACACTTTAATGTCTCCATTTGTCATTCTGTCTTGCAAAGCAGATGGGAGTAGATCATGATCAGAAATCATTATGAATAAAATCGTTTTGAATCGAAAATCGATTTTAAATCGAATCGTGGCCCCAAAATTCGGAATCGAATCGAATCGTGAGATAGTAAAAGATTCCCACCCCTATTATGTGTCTACATTATATGGCTTCATTTGTGATATTATGAACATAGAGCTCAGCAACTTTTCATTTTTAACATCTTCCCTCAGTTTATAATCTATATTGCTTATAAAAAACTTTGTTAGGAAAAGAATTAGTTAAAGAGCAGCACTTTTTATAGATGATTTAATCTGAAACTCAGAACATAAACTGCTCCCGACCAGGTTATGAGTTGAGCATAAGTTGGTGATCTAACCAAGTTAAAAGAGAGCCACCTTCATGACCCTGGAAACCCTGGTTTTAGACTCAACATAGCTTGCTGGCACATTAGTCTCACTTCATAGTACACCCCTCTTGTGTCACTTGCTGTTGGTGTTTTTGATGTGTTTGTTCACAAAATGGTGGCTTCTGTTGTTAACTGTATATTTCACAAGTCCAGCTGGAATTCTTCTTTGAAGGAGAGGATTGGATAAAAATAACACTTAATCATATGTTGAATTCTGTGATATGTGCAAAAATACTTACATACACGTGTGTTAAATTTGCACGTGAGAATTGATAGTGGAATTGGAAATTTCATATCTAATGATTCAGACCTGGAACACATGTTTTACAAACATTAAAAAACATGGCCTGTATTCATAAACATTCTAAGAATACTCTCAGAGTGTTCCTAACTTGGTCTAAAAATTCGTTGCAAGGAGTCACTTTGAAGTGAGTTAAGAAACTTCTCAGAGCAACTCTGAATTAGGAAGTGACAGAAACTTATATCTTAGTTTTAAGTTGTGGTTGATCCCATTGTTAGGTATGACACATTCTTTGAAAGAATGTGAGTGCTTGAGCCGAAAAAACAACTCTTACCCGGGATCTTACCAATCACGGCTGCGCAGCGGTTTTGTTCCGTCATGCGCGCGACTGCAGTTCCCACCAGCAGCGTTTCAGAAGCGTTTTCAGCAGCGGAGTGTTTTTACCCACCTGATCATGTTTATTTGCTCAGATTTTGTTGATTAGGTCCTCCTTCCTTGCTCTTTGTGCTTGTACCATGGATAAGAAGGCTATGTAGTAAAATAGTTTCTTTTCTGTCTGTCTTTATGATCGTGACTCTGCACGGGGTCTTTTATTTTGAAAATTAACCGGATTCTCCCTTCCTTTTCCGTGTCTGACTTCCTGCCTGTTCGATCTGCTGTGTGATAATTGACGTCCACGTCGCATTGCGATTTCGACGCAAAGTCAAAACCCAAACAAATAAAAACATTTCAATGTTTTACTGTAGGCTACCTGTAGGCCTATGGAGTAGGCAGGAATTACAAACACGTTTTTCTGATTTTCTGTGGTAACCCATCTTCAGTGTCCCTGTCTTTCCCTGTCTCAAAGAAGTTATTTTTCTCTGCATTATTACTTTGACAAAAAAAAAATAGTTTCTCTCCATTTTTATTTAAAATGTCTGTAGATGGTAACTGACAGATATTTAAATCATGTTGAAAGTGTTTCAGCCAACCACAAGAATGTGTGGAATTTCGTTGGTGTAATTTATTGTTCGTCCTGTCCCAGCGCAAGCAGCGTTTCTTGACGTCTGTGGACCAGTTGTGGAAAATGTCCCAGTGCATTAAATCAAATGCACCGATCCCCATAGCAACCGCTGTGTTTCGGCAGTAGACGCGCATGCGCACTCACGTACTGCTGAGTGAAATCTCCGGTTGTTAGCTGATGAGCAGTTTCTTTTCCGAGCTGTTCTGTATCATTGAAATTGAACAAAATAACACGAAACACAACTGCTTACTCTCCTACTGATTTTAATTGGGACATTTTGCAACGAACGTAAAGACATTAAACGTGTGGTACACGTTTCTAAGGCTGGACGCACAGGAGACCACCGGGCTCTCTCCCGAGGGGAGGGGGAGAGAAGCAGGGCAAGAGCCTTGAGGAAGAGAGGGAGATGCCCGGCCAAGGCTCCGTCCAGCATGGACTAAAACACAGCATAGGCAGTTCAGAAACAATTCGGAATGAGTTAAAAGGATTTTTTAAACAGACAAAGTAGTTTTCAAGACTGCATATTGCTAGCAGACCTATTTTCTGACCCAGAGTGCGGCCGTGACTGGTTCTGAATGAGGGCTTTATAGCAGGCAGCCGCTCTCCCATCTTCCTGGTACTGCGTACCGCTACTGAATCTTTTAGTGGTACACAGTACCGGACCGTACCGGCTTACTTTCACCCCTGGTTAGGTCCAAATAAAAACTGCGTTTTTCCGGCACTTTGAGGGGCTGAGCATAATTTTATTATAGCGAACAATGGAACTGTGTATTTTTTTCCGGTAAAATCTCTTTTAGGCCGCGAAAATAGGCCGTTTTTTTGGGACCAGTTTCACAACACTATATGTTGGAAAATCTCTGAGCAGGACTATGGCTGGGTTGCT